>JAVTVY010056230.1:0-30737 GCA_036873755.1 Hanleya hanleyi | reverse complement strand
TTTAATTTCAATTTCAATCAAAATCAACTTTACGTACCTTTCTGAACAGATAGTACTGGGCAGCAGGGCGGAACGACTTCACCGTTTGCCGGGAGTGATTTTAACGGCGGTACCAGCCGTTCAACGACAGCCGACAACAGTGATACTCTACCACAGTCTGTGACAACGGAACCTGATTGGAAGACAGGACAGAATGTGCCCAACCAAAATATTACGGATTCATCTACAAAACCAGGTATTATTTGTGTAACATACCGGTACATATGGCCATACACAGTCTCGGCTAGCTCCTTTATATATTACATCACCGTAATCAAATTCGACCAAGTATGTTGACGAATGATTTTTCTTTGTTATTCCGACCAAAATGTTACCTACCGTACAACAGAATCAGGGATTGTTTGTGCGACACAGTGGTAGGCCAACCTATAGCCTTGCACAGTCTCGGCTAGCTCCTTAATACATTACGTCACCGAATTCAAATTCAACCAAGTATGTTGGAGAATGTGCTGTTTCCATGTTATTCCGACCAAAATTTTACCGGCTGTACAATAGAATCAGATATTTTTTGTGCGACGTATGACCATGCACAATCTCGGCTAGCTCCGAAGACATTACATTTCACCGAGATGAAATTCGGTCAAGTATATTAAAGAAGGTCCTATTTCAATGTTATTCCGACCAAAATATTACCGTCCGTACAATAGAATCAAGGATTGTGTGTGCGACAGAGCGGTAGGCCTACGTATGAATATACACAGTCTCCGCTGGCTGCGTTATACATTACGTAACCGTGATGAAATTCGGTCAAGTTTGTTGAAGAAAGTGATATTTCATTGTTGTTCTGTCCGATTTATTATCGACCGTCCAATAGGAACAGGTACAGTTTCTGCGACTATTCTCGGCAGTCTCGGTTAACTAAAACATTACGAAACCCTAATCAATTTCGGCCAAGCATTTAGAAGAATGTCCTATTTCATTGTTATTCCAACCAAAATATTGTCGATCGTACAATGGAGAATTTGTTTATGCGACACAGCGGAGAGCCTACTCATGGCCATGCACAGTCTCGGCTACTTTCGCGACTGCTCGACCTATTCCGTCGAAGTCATAGTACCTGGTTTTTCTTCTCAAGCTGATTTTCATGATAACGGAAGTCATACAGCTAACTTTTGCTGTTTGGAGTTTCGGCGTGATACTGTGCTTTCAACATGGATGCGATATGAATTCCTAGCAGTGCGTCTCGAGGTACTATGTCTCACATTATAGTACGAGATCGCGCCGAGTGTCTCGACTAGTTCCATTCGGGACCGCCGAGCGAAAATTTACGAAGGGAACCGATTGTACGCTCGGGAGTCAACAACATGAATTTCCTGTACATCTCCAGATGTGACGCGCCGGAATCGCCTAGCACGCATGACTCAAAACCAAACCACTAACGCGGATGCATGAACTATCGATCGGCAAACTATGCACTATAGATTCCATATTTATTGTCCTCCTCCACGAAGTGGGAGGACTTGGAAATGCTAGCCATCCGTCCGTCTGTCCGTCCCACATCTTTTTGAACGCGATATCTCGAGAACAGTTCGACCAATTGACTTCAAACTTGAGAAGGTGCTTCACATCAGTTAGACGGCCGTTGGTATTGATTTTCACTGAGGTACCTAATACAAGATGGTTGCTATTGACCATCTTGGATTCCGTCCGTCCCGCCTCTTGTGAACACGATATCTTGAGAACAATTTGACCAATCGACTTCAAACTCAAGAAGGTGCATCAGTTAGATGGCCATTGGTATTGATGTTCACTGAGGTACGTAATCCAAGATGGCTGCCTTTGGCCATCTTTCCAAGATGGCTGCCATTGACCATCTTGGACTCCGTCCGTCCCGCATCTTGTGAATGCGGTATCGTGAGAACAATTCGTCCGATTGTCTTCAAAATTGAGAAGGTGCTTCACATCAGTTAGACGGCCACTGGTATTGATTTTCATTGAGGTAGTATATAATCCAAGATGGCTGCCATTGACCATCTTGGATTCCGTCCGTCCTGCATCTTGTGAACGCGGTATCTTGAGAACAATAATTTGGTCCGATTGACTTCAAACTTGAGAAGCTGCTTCACGGTACGTAATCTCTTTTTTAATCAGTAAGTAACATTGTCTAGATGTTATAAAATCCATCAACCTACTTATTTATTATTTCTTCCTTAAATCTACAAATCAATGTACCTAGCTCGTATAATGCGAACACAAAATCCATGATGCGAGCCCAACTACAAATCCATATACAACTACAGACTTACATTCCAGTGTTACACTCCCCATTAGTGCTTCCCAAAGCTCCTCAACTTGTCTCAACAATTCCAGTTAAATGTCTCTTTCCACATACACATATCCACTTCCCAAGTTATATTTAAGGAGATATTGAAAGCGTATATGCTGTACGCTCTCAAACAGACTACTTGGCGGAGGACCTGCTAGCTACTCAGCTTGTTTCCAATGTACTGGTAGTCATATTTGTTATGACCCATGGAAATATAATATCACAAAGTAGTAGCTTTAACATTAAAGGTGTCGCATGTTTAAGCTGTATTGTCCCATGCAGTGATGGCATAGTTTGTTTTCGAATGTGCCAGTTTAAAATTAACGCTGTTATGGGTCGGTCCACAGCAGATGGAACTGTCGCCATTGTTGGAAGTACTGTTGGGCCCGCAGGAGTCATAGAAATCAACCCATACATTCGAATGTAGGTGAGGGGAAGTAATCCGATTCGAAAGTTCAAATTATCTCGAGATTATCTCCCATGAGTTCAAAACAAACAACATGAATCATGTGACCTCTTGATATGTCAATATAGTGTTCATGACATTCGAGGGATTATCTACCGCCGGAGATCCCCGAGAAGTTGCGAATGGGTTAGTTTCTTAATATATTACGTCACCGAGATTCGGCCAAGTATGCTGAAGAATGTGCTATTTCATTGTTATTTTCGACCAAAATATTTTACCGACCTTACAGTAGAATCAGGTATTTTTGATCATTTGCGTACACTTCGCCATCCATAAGATGGATTTACCGGATTCCGTTCGGCCTTCATCCGGCGGAGAACAGACTCGAAGAGTCTGATAAATTACAGGTTTTCATACATACCCTCGGAAACAGATATTGCCTGGGCTTAGAAAATATATAGGTATGAATAACTTTCGTATCATCCAAGAGGTGTGGTAGATCTGTAATTTTGAACAAGTAGATTATCACATGACTCGAAAATGGCGGCCGGGTTACGTTGGGGTTACGTCGGTAGACTTTAGCTGATTGGCTGACGAAGTCACGTGGTATTGATTTCTGGAAATTCCCTCTAGCAGTTGCCGAAAGTAGTCTGAAATGAATACACACGAGTGAGTGAGTGAGTGAGTAGGATTTAACGTCGTTTTCAACATTGTTTCAGTCATATTACGACGGTGCCTACATGTGCCAGAACACGAGAGTGTCCACAGTTCCTATTATTCTGGACACTGATCAGCCCAGCCGGTACAGCACCCGGTCACCCATCCAAGTATTGACCGAGCTCAACGCTGCTTAACTTCGGTGATCTGACGAGAACCGGTGTGCCCAGCGTGATGCGCCGTACCCTGAATACACACGATCATAGGGTCCGTCTTACCGCGTATAGATGGCATCAGTGCACAATTAATTCTGTTACTTGTTATGTATTAGCGTTAAAAATCGGCAAAAATCCAGAAAAATCATAATGCATAAATCCACCTGGCATGTCAATATTTACCTTGTGGGACATTATCAGTGGAAGTCTTGACAGACGTTGACCATGGAAATTTCAACTTGCCGCCATTTGCAGCTCAGTGGTGTTACCGAATGTCATTCAGCTTGTAAACAGAGAGCCTTTTCACCTCCACTCTTCATGTGTCCTTCCGCCAGGCTTTGCCCCAATGTTGCCAAATCAACACCAGGAAGTACAGTTTGAAGCATCATCTGCAATTTGAAATATCAAATTTATCAGAAATGCTGAATAATCCCGCATAATAAAATCCACAAAGATCTGCTCTCAAATTTCTACACAAAGTAGATCGTGGGCACCGGCCCGGAAGTGATTAATTGTGTACTGATGCCTGTCAGGAATGGAACCATTGTTAAAATAAAGAATGCTCTCATCTGAACAATCATTACCCATCCCCAAGCTATCCTGAGAAGGCACAAATAAAACTATTCAAAGATAGAGATTTTATAACCTAAATAACAAGGGTACCCCCTTTATCATTTCCTCTCATTTTCTCCCATATGACTTAATAGTGGGGTGAAAATAAAAGTACAATATCTCACTAACCTGTAAGTATTTTTCCATCTGGTAAAAAGCACTCAGTAGACTATCCTTCTGCCTATAATAAAAGGTATGCAGCATTGATTAGATATGTCAAAGACTATTTTTAATTATTTTTTTTGCTATTTTAACTCAATTTTCATGTCTTTTTTCAATTTAAAACTTAAAAATATAAAAATTAAAAACTCAAGATGTGACAAAACATAATCTGTTTAAAAGCTGCTTAGTTAGACTACATCTGGTAAAAAAAGTCTTTCATGACAGCGAGTAATTTCTCCATATAATCAGTGGGTCATCCCAGGATTATCTCACAGGTCTTAAAATTGATGTTTATAGAGAGATCAAAAACGTGTTTAAACATACAAAAGGTCACATCAATATACATAATTGTGTACACAACACATTCAACAATATAACACTGAGGTGTTCATGGTATACACATCCCCCAAATAAAGAATATCTGTTAGTTCAATTGAATGTAGCTACAGAGAATCAACATCTTGGTGGCAGTAATAGACAGATGAAGTTATCAATTATAAAGTTATTATTACTGACAAAACTCATAACACAAATGAAGAAATATATCCTTTTGTTTCATTTTAAGTCAACTGCCGCAATGTTTGCAAAGGGACAACACCTGTAAAAACAAAACAGAGAAAAAATAGTATATAAAAATGGGAATAAAATCCAATGCCAACATATCTGATGATCACTTGCTCATCTCTGCTACATTAACCAACATGAAGGGTAAAGAGAGAAGGAAGTTGACTCACTTTAAAAAAGGACATCCTGGACACCCCATATTAGCTGTGGCCGACAGTTCAGATTTGAACCCTGTACCTGGACCATCATCTGAAGATGCTGTAGTAACGAGGAGGTTACATCAAGATGAGTTCACCTTCGTTACAAAACCTAGCATAGACAAGAGGACAGTTGAAGCTACAGACACCGAGGGCATCTCTGGATCCATGAAATTACTACGGCCAAAGAAACCGGCTCCAAATCTGAAAGACATAAAAGATAAAAATTCTAATGACACCCAAGGCATGAGAATGATCAGTAACTGCAAAATGCTGCAAATGTGGAATGACATGATAAAGCACCACAGAGTTACTTCCCCTGATTGTGATATTTTGGAAGTGGTCATAGCCAGTGAAAAAAAGTGGGGCTTGGGATGGTCTCAATCTTTGCAGTGTGTTAACTGTCAATATACTTCTCGCCATTATAAACTTTATGAAGAAGTCAAGACAAACAAACCTGGGCCGAATGCTGCTGCCATAAACGTATCCCTTCAAGTCAAGTCGGTCTGCAAGACACACCTATGGGGAATTCCAGAACAAGGTTACTGTTAGCATCAGTGGATGTTCCTCCTCCAGCAAGAACTGGCATGCAAAGGACAGCGAACATGGTTGGAACTGCTGTAACACAATTAAATAAGATAGACATGAGAAAAAAACTAGAAGCCATAAAAGAAGTTAACAAAGTGCGCGGGGTTGTAATGGATGAAATAAACTTAGCTATTGATGCAAGATATAACAGCTCCAAAATTACCAGTTCAAGAAAATGCACACAGAATGCCTCTCAAGCCATAGCAATAGGATGTGAAACATCAACAGACAGAAAATATATTGTTGCTGCTGTATTCCAGAATAAATTGTGTTGGACTGGTGCATGGCTTAGGGGAAAAGGAATGGATGTAAAGTGCCCAGATGGGCATGAAGATTGCACTGCAACTCTCAATGTGAATGCGCCATGGTCAGAGTTTGAGATGGGAAAGGCCATGGGAAGTGATATTGGTATGCAGGAGATGTTGGTAAGATATGTCACAACAGATGGAGATGGAACATCTGCAAAGGGGATGCAGGCTGGAATGCAAATTCTTCATCCCATGTGGAAAGTGACCAGGCTGGCAGACCCAACTCATTTAGGGAGATCCCAGTTCAGAAAATGTAAAAGTGCTAAGTTTAGTGATGATATGTTCTATGGAAAGACACAAGAAATTAAAAAGAAAGCCCAGCAAGTATTGAGTCAGGATGTAAAAGCCAGATGCAGCATGGTATTCAAAGAGTTGATGAAAGTGCATAGTGGCAACTTAGAGAAAATCAAAAACCATCTTCCTAGAGTGCTGGAGGCCACACTTCTCTGCTATTCTGGGGATTGTTCGAGATGTCGGAGAAACTCTTTGGTGTGTGGAGGGGGTCATTCGAATAGTTGGTGGCTGCGATCCATGTTCCTTGCTACGCACAAAATCTCCAATCTGAATATGACTGAAAATGACAAATTTATTCTCCAGGAGATTCTGAAAATGAAATTAAGTGAAAGTGCCCTGATGCAACTGAGATTGAATACAGACACACAGAAATGTGAAGCCATCAATAGATCTATAAGTGTATCCTTACCCAAGAATGTCAATTTCTCTAGGAATATTCCTGGTCGAGCATCGTCAACCATCCACAGAATGAACAATAAGTTGGGGACCTCCATGATAGCCAAAGTTGAATGCATGGGAGCCTCTCTCTCACCTCGAGCTGCAAAAAGTTTAAAACAGATGGAGATTGACTCAGAGTACCATAAAAGCTATCGAAATAGGCCTGTGGTGAGAAAGCGAAAACTCAAGCAAACAGGAGCTAAAATCTATCAACATTTGAAATATAAACAGGGCAATCCAGGAGATACTGACTATAAAAAGGGACAATTAGATGATGGCCTACAAGACCACACATATGGAAACTGAAAAAAAAAAAAAAAAAAAAATGACTCAATTTTATTTACCTCATTAAAGTCTCAAATGCAAAAGGCATTTTGCATATTCTTTGTGTGTGGAACAAACATCTGAGTTTTTACAGGTGATCCGATGATTATTGATTTCATGTGGTTCCAGGCTGATATAGAGTGGATTTATGCATAGGTTATTGTGACACAGATGAGAGCAATCCAGCTTTGAAGTGAGGTCTAAATTTTGAATAAAGATTATATAATTGAATCTATGTGCATTTCTCTTCTTCCATTTATAATCCCTTGGATCTCGAAAGCTTATTTGACCATATCTGCCAGTGGTATTGAGTGGACCCTGCCATATTCTGCATTGACCATTTGAGCCGAGCACTGACATCTCAGCCATTTTTTGCTGATATTTTCTCCAAAAGATCTCCATTCTGTACCAAAATGGCGTAGGAATACAAGTGATATTATCCATCATCATTGATGATGTCAATTTCCCCCCACTTTTTTTTTTTTTTTTTTTTTTTTTAAATAATTAAAAATTATTAAAAATTAATTTAAAAAATAATTTAATTTAATTAAAAATTGAATAGCTTGAATTTGGAATAATGTCAATATTTGCATGTTGTTTATGAGTGAGCCTGGAAGAAATTGGGCTGATTAAGTCAAAACTATAGCCACAGTGATGATTGAAAGTGCTCTGGTCAAATGTGAAAATGTGGTCTGATAGGCATCAGTGCACAATTAATTCTGTTACTTGTTATGTATTAGCGTTAAAAATCGGCAAAAATCCAGAAAAATCACAATGCATAAATCCACCTGGAATGTCAATATTTACCTTGTGGGACATTATCAGTGGAAGTCTTGACAGACGTTGACCATGGAAATTTCAACTTGCCGCCATTTGCAGCTCAGTGGTGTTACCGAATGTCATTCAGCTTGTAAACAGAGAGCCTTTTCACCTCCACTCTTCATGTGTCCTTCCGCCAGGCTTTGCCCCAATGTTGCCAAATCAACACCAGTAAGTACAGTTTGAAGCCTCATCTGCAATTTGAAATATCAAATTTATCAGAAATGCTGAATAATCCCGCCTAATAAAATCCACAAAGATCTGCTCTCAAATTTCTACACAAAGTAGATCGTGGGCACCGACCCGGAAGTGATTAATTGTGCACTGATGCCAGATGACCCAGATGGTTACAGGTTGGTATTTTTATGTAACATGGCGGTAGACCTATATATGGTCATGCGCAGTCACGGCTAGCTCCGTTAGGGTGCACTCCACACTTGCCACGGTTTCGCACAAAGTGGCCCCTCCGTAATTTCATAATAAGGAAGGTCGCCCGTTTTTGACAGCATGATAATTCTTCCTGCCTTTCTACTAACTGATATCTATAGTATCACCCTGCTGGACATTTCTCCAAACGAGGATATAACAATTGCTTGTTGATCGCACCTTCGCGGCACTGCAGAGTTGATCGTGTTCGGAAATGAATATCTGGCAGTCCAAAATCAGCACTTTTTCGGGGAGCGAAAATGTTGATTCCTTTATCAAAAACGAGTTTTTTTCGCCATTTTAAATTGTCCGTTGGACGGGAAACACTTTAACATGCATAAACAGAAAATCATTTCGTACGTTTTCTCTAGGTTGTGGGTCGAATTTGACACATTTTCATACATTTTATGGAATTTTTCAGAAAAGTTAAAGAAGGTTTAAGAAGGATTGCACGCCTTTCATTTTCAATTCCAATAGCTAAATTGTCTCCCGAAATATGAGTATGCCCATTTAGAAAATATATATATTTTACAGGGTTTTTGTGAAGAAAACACATAAGGAAAAAATTCGAAAAATCTGACCGAAAAATCTGACCGAAAAAATGTCTTCTCTGTACATGACGTCACTGTCACTGTGACGTCATCATGGCGGCCATCTTGGATTTTTTACATTTCCTAGTAGAGCTTGATGTTGTTCTTTACATAAAATCATAATCAATGACCTATCCTAATCACAGTCATTCTGTTCCATCTACACGTCTGTTTCTTTTCCTTATTTAATTATTGTATCGGTTTCGTAATTATCAGTGCTACAATATTCACAGGCAACCAAGCACGGTAGAACTCAGTAACTGGTTGGTTGATCGATGAGGAACCGATTGATACTGGTAGGAAAGGTTCCATTACAGTACCGTTCTGTTTTCAACTAATCAGTGGCCAACCGGTAACCAACCGGCTGCTGATCTGTCACCCATTGGAGCCTACACATTATCTACTGATTGGCTACCAAGCAATTACCAAACTGTTACCAAGCGGTTTATGCTATGTTACCAACAATCTTTTTCACACTTGCTTATGTATTGGTAACAATGCAGTAACACGTCAATAAATTGTTAGTGTACTGCTCAGTTACTGAATGGTTACCAACCCATAAAGATTCCATTGTAGCACTTTCCAGTTATCAGCTTTTTCACGAATCAGTAACGATCACCTATGAGTTACCATGCATTTCAAGTTCATAAAAATCTGTATTTTATTAACTTCTTGTATAACCTATTTTTGTTTCCAATCATTAACTGACCAGTAGCCTTCGGGTCAGAAGAACATAGTTATAGCACAATGCCGATCGTGGTGGCTATCAACCGGTTAGAAATCAGGTACTTTAGATAGCTGGAAAGTACCTGTCATGTTCTGATACATGGAATCCCACTGGTAACTTGGTGGTACTGCTCAGTCAGTAGGCCTACTTCACATTACCAAACTGTTCCTCTCTCCACTATTTTCCTTAGTAAATGAAAATATAACATTCACTATGACATTATATTAATGATATATGACTAAATGTACTTTCTTTTTCATCATTCTGGACAGGTGGTACCACGCAACATGCCGGAACAACTTCCTTGCCTTCCGGAAGTACTTCCGATAGCAGTACCAGCCGATTAACGACGACCGACGAGAGTGAGACTTCGTCCTATTATGCGACGACAGAGCAAGATTGGGGAACAGTACAGAGTACGGACTATCAAAATATAACCACTCTAGACTGTAGGGCTGTCTGTCAAGGTATTTAAAGATAGTGCACAGTGATTCGTCTCCCTCCATTGATTGGTCTGTCGAATCTTGCCATTTTGAATTAAGACGAACTATCTGATTGGTTCACTATTTATAAGACGAAAAGTAAGCCATTATGTTTGGGGCATCGCATAAATGTCCGAATCTACATGCACTGAAAATGGCGGTTTTATATTAAAAAAATGGCGGGGATATATGTTGAATTTTGTATATGTTTGAGCGGAAAGATCGAGCTACCTGGAGTGGCGGGTCATTTGTGACGGCGAGTATTAGAAATATAGTTTTCTCGATATGTGCTCAGCCAATTTACTACATATTAAGTAAGGTGATTATTTAGTGGTTTCTAACCTGTAGGAAGACATCGAAAATCGGACTTTCACAATTGTTACGTGTTTAAATTGCTCTTTCTTTCTTTCTTTCTTTGATAGCACAGAATCAACGATAAATGTTTTCAGACAATTTTCTGGTTGTCCAGGCAGGATAGAATGTTTTAAAGATTAAACGTATACATTTTGTTTCTATTGTGGGTGCTCTGGCTATTATTTCGTAGTTTACAACCCAAACCTAATATTGCCTTACAGCTATAAAGAAATTGCGTTATCGCGTCAGTACAATTGCTGACAATACCCCCACATCGGAGGTCGTTCACTTCAATAAGCTGACATACTAAATTAGAGCAATATATTCACAAACTATCATCATTGCAAAGTAAGAATGGTCTGGTTTGTCAAATAACTGCATGAAAGGGTATTCGTCAGATTTTAACCGGAGATATGATAGAAATTAATGATAAAATTTAGCTTTTATTTCCCCTCTACAATGAAGGAAGAGGTCGGTTTTGTGTTGATAATCGCTATCCCATGTGTGTACAGACAGAATTTTGGAGATCAGCGTAAATGTAACAATAAAAATCTAAAATCCAGGAAAAAAAATATTACATAATCATTTGAAGTGAAATACTTCAAAAAGTTGTTGACTGATCAATGATCCAAATATTAAGGGAAATATAGCACTTTGTGACCATCGATAACTTTGCAACTATTGGAAGCATGACCTTTGTATTTGCATATGTACATGTATATGATGGTTTGTTATTGGTTTGCCCACACCAAGTGTATTGGAATCTGAATACGTTTACTTATTTGTAAGTCACAAACCTCCATTGAATTTTCTGGATTATTATCATGCAGGACTCAAGAAATTTTATTTAAAGTCGGTTGTCAGTTTTAAAACATAATAAACATTAGCTCTGAGCGAGCTATTTTACCGACAAAACATTGATATAACATGGACAATAAAAGTATAAAAATATAAGTAAAACGATATCACAATTTCTAAAATAATTATGTACATGAGGGATATATCCCAAGCTATAGATTTTATATATGATTAAATGCGATTTAAAATGAGTACATGTAGAAACGAGATTAGAAATGATAAACATATATTAAGAATTTACGAGCAGTTAAGAATTTATATGATATCTGATTATATACATTTAAAACTAGAGCATATAAGAACAAGACTAGAAACGATAAACAATTGTGTACATGTAATTAAGAGTTTACAGGCAGTTAAGAAATTGTCTGATTAAACACAATTTAAAATTTAAAATTAGGTACATGTAAAATGAGACTAGAAATGATGAATGAATGTGTACAATTAAGAAAGTATATCTGATTATAAATAATTTAAAATTTAGTACATTTAGGGACTAGACTAGAAATGATAAAGAGTTGTACATATAATTAAGAAGCTGAACTCCTACACATGGCACATTTGCAGCTAGGACCACACCAGCTCCTTAGTAGTCTGCGAAAGTCATTGAAATTCTCAACCTTTCTGAATTCGTTCGGCAGACCATTCCAGATCTGTGTGGCCTGAAATCTAAAAGATTGCCATATGTAGTAGTTCGGACCCGTGGTACATATAAGACATTATCTGATTTAAGAGAATAAGAACAATTACGTTTATGTATCAAGTCATTAAGAAATTTAGGTGAATTACCGTGTAAGATTTTAAAAACTTCAGTTGCTATGGACCTAAGTCTACTTAATTCTAAGGAGGGAAGTTTTGATTTGTGCAGTAAGTCATCGTAGCTACTTTCCCAATCCCGATAAACAAAACGTAGTGCTCTATACTGGAGTTTTTTCATTTTTACATTAAATTGTTTACTGCAGAAGTGCCAGACTAAAGGACAATAATTAAAATTCGAACGAATAAAACATTTGTAAATGAGAAGCTTAGTGTTGGTCGATAACATGTGACTTAGCCTGGCGAGAACATTTAATTGTTGACCGGCTTTCTTACACAGGTTAGATATGTGAGAGTCAAACTTAAGGAGATAATCAAAATGTACGCCCAACAACTTTGCACTTTCTTGACACCTAATTATCTCTCCTTTAATATTCACTGACTCACACACATCATTGTTTTTTTCCCCAACATTCATGGCTTGAAATTTATCAGGATGAGCCTGCATGCCATTTACATGAAACCAATCAATCAGAATCTCACTGTCATCTTGGAGATCTTTTACCATAATATTAAGATTTTTATGGGACCGTGAGATAGTATTGTCGTCAGCATAATTATATAATGTAGATTTTTTTGACAAAGCTAAAAATATCATTTAGAAAGATATTGAATAAAAGCGGGCCTAAGATAGACCCTTGGGGCACTCCCTTAATAATCGTTAACCACTGGCTGCAAGTACTGCCAAGTTTAACACATTAGTAGTAGTGTAAACACCGTTCGAGCCCTATTTTTTGGGCACCGGGAAAATTCGCCATCTGTTGGTCCATGTTAAATCGCAATCGGGAACCCTCAAATTACGGTCGATAGGGGGCGCCACCAGCTCAAGGATCCAATCAGAAGCGAGTATTTTTTTCAAATCCGTAAATCGAGTCCCATTGACCTTTGACCTCAGAAATTTGCATATCACGTGACCCAGGTCAAAGGTCCCAGTGTATTCTTCCGCGGTGATGCGGTCTGGCGGTGATGCGGTCGCGGAAGAAAGCTTCGGCGGAGAAAAAGTAGTCCCCAGACTGGAAATACGCTCCATGGTCCGATTGGGTCGAGTAAGGTACCAAAGTGAAGCATTCGTCAAGGGGCATCTCATGGGCTGGGTGTGGGGTTGAAATATCGGCATTCTGCGCATGCGCGGTGGCCAAAGGGTATGAAAATAGACGTTTTGGAGCTAGGGGAGCCACTAATGGTCCAGTGGGGTCGAGTGAGGTATCAAAGTGAAGCATTCGTGAAGGGGCATTTGATGGGCTGGGTGTGGGGTTGAAATATCGGCATTCTGCGCATGTGCGGTGGCCAAAGGGTATGAAAATAGACGTTTTGGAGCTAGGGGAGCCCCTAATGGTCCAATGGGGTCATATGAGGTATCCATGTGAAGCATTCGTGAAGGGGCATCTGACTGGACTAGCGGCTCGGGCGTTGTCACCATTCTGCGCATGCGCAGACAGGAAATTGTGGGAAAAGGGTATGGAAATAGACGTTTTGGGATCTAGGGGAGCCCCTAATGGATCGATGGAGTCGTATGAGGTATCCATGTGAAGCCTATGTGAGGGGGCATCTGACTGGACTAGTGGCTCGAGCGTTGTCACCATTCTGCGCATGCGCAGACAGGGAATTGTGGGAAAAGGGTATGGAAATAGACGTTTTGGGATCTAGGGGAGCCCCTAATGGACCGATGGAGTTGTATGAGGTATCAATGTGAAGCCTATGTGAAGGGGCATCCAGTCATGGGTGGGTGCATGTAAAATTTTTCCTGAAAAAAAAAAAAACGGAACACGGACTTTATCGGACAATCCGGGTAAATGCCTATATGGGGTATGGGGGGTATATAGGTCGCCGGGCTTAACGGGACTTGCCTATCAATAGAGTTATCTCCCCCTAGTTCCAGGGTGGGTGTATGTAAATTTTTTCCTGAAAAAATACGGAACACGGACTTTATCCTAAATTACGGAAAATGCCTATATGGGGTATGGGGGGTATAGGACCATCCTGGGAAACCTACTTCTCGACATTTGCGGTATAGGTTGTGGGGTCTCGTTTTCTTAGTCTCGTCATTAAGAACACGATAGGAAGTGTCCCGGAGCGAAACTGTGAAATTTTTGAAAAAAGTCACCGAGACTCATATAGACCTATATAGTCCCATGCTGGGGGTATAGGACCGATGTTTGTCCCACTGCGAAACCTATTTCTATACATTTGCGGTATGGTTGTTTGGATTTGTTTTCTTAGTCTCGTCATTTAGAACACGATAGGAAGTGTCCCGGCACGAAACGGTGTGTATGTAAAATTTTTCCTGAAAAAATACGGAACACGGACTTTATCCTAAATTACGGGAAAATGCCTATATGGGGTATGGGGGGTATAGGACCATCCTGGAAACCTACTTCTATACATTTGCGGTATGGTTGTTTGGATTTGTTTTCTTAGTCTCGTCATTTAGAACACGATAGGAAGTGTCCCGGCACAAATCGGTGAAATTTTTGAAAAAAGTCACCGAGACCCATATAGACCCATATAGGCCCATACTGGGGTATAGGACCGATGTTTGTCCCATTGGGAAACCTACTTCTATACATTTGCGGTATGGTTGTTTGGATTTGTTTTCTTAGTCTCGTCATTTAGAACACGATAGGAAGTGTCCCGGCACGAAACGGTGAAATTTTTGAAAAAAGTCACCGAGGCCTGGGTAGGCCCATAGGCCTATACTGCATGGCTATAGGTGTATGGGTCCATACGGGGTGGACGTGTTGGGATCTAGGTGGGCCACTAATGGTCCGATGGTGTCATATGAGGTCTTATTTTGAAGCTCTCAGGCAGGAGCACTTGACTACACTAATGGTTCGTACGTTGTCAATAGTCTGCGCATGCGCAGCCTGGCCGTAGTATAGAAAGCAGGCATTTTGGGGGGTGTGTGTGGGTGTGTTTGGGTTAGAGATGGGCTATTCACGGTTCGAATGGGTCGTGTGAGGTATCCATGTGAAGCCTATGTAATGGAGCATCTGATGGCGTGGATGTGGGGTAGAAATAGGGTCATTCTGCGCATGCGCGGTAGCCAAAGGGTATGGAAATAGACGTGTTGGGGTCTAGGTGGGCCCTTCATGGGCCTATTGTGTCGAGTGAGGTATCCATGTGAATCCTATGTGGGGGAGCATCCACCTGGACTAACATTCACGTGGTTTGGTGGGTCTGCGCAAGTGTGTGACGTCACTTCCGGTTGGGGTGAATGGGGCGTGACCTTTGGACATGTCTAGACTTGTCTGTGTCTCTCCGTGTCATGTACTGGGGTTTTTCCCCACAATGGCGTTCACGTGGTTTGGTGGATCTGCGCAAGTGTGTGTGTGTGACGTCACTTCCGGGTTTTTTCAGAATGCTCAAACACTACCTCCAACTTTCCCGGCCCCGGCCCGGCCCGGCCCGCCCCGGCCGCAGCGCGCGCGCGCGCGCGGGGGTTCTCCGGCCGCAGCGCGCGCGCGCGCGTCATCACCGGCAGTGCGCGGAAGCATGACGGATCAAAAAGTCAAAGAAAAGGGGATTGTAAATTAACCTGGGAAGGATGGGCAGTTCCATTTGGACCAATCAGCGGTCGAGAAAAAAGAGCCAATGAGCGATCGAGAAAAGAACCAATGGACGGGTACTAGGTACATTTCACCGTCTTCCTTTACACGCACCTCAATGAAATGCCCGCTCCAAACCTAGACCAAAACACGTACTTGGTCTGTGGGCTGATTTCATTGGCTCTCTATTTTACTATACTGCTCTTGCATTCTAACCTTGATGGGTTACATTTTGGCCCCATCCTACACCACTGATTTCAGTTTGACTGAATCTCCACATTGGGCATTTATGCATTATGAATAAAACACACAAGACAGGGTTTTTTTTTGGTGAGATCTCATTTTTTTTTCAGTGAACAACAACAACGTGAGAACAACCACGTGAAAACTGAAGCCCAGAACAAGGGGCTTGTACATTGAAAGAACTGAAGCCCAGAACAGGGGCTTGTACATTGAAAGAACTGAAGCCCAGAACAGGGGGCTTGTAAACTTAAGCCCAGAACAGCGGGCTTGTGTACATTGAAAGAACTTAAGCCCAGAACGGGGCTTGTACATTGAAATGATGGGCGGTCCAGTCATATACGAGTACATCGCGGTCCTCGGCCTTGGGGTACTCGTCAAACATCTGTACGATGGTAGATAAGGGTCTTTCCCGGCATCGATGGTACAGGTAAAACAAGCAATATTGTCCGCACACGCTACTGGCCAGGCTTTGCAACGTTTGACTGTTCCAACACCACGTCTCTGTGCCTTGATCCATGAAGTCTGTTAAATCGGGATGGAGGGGTGGCAGGCCGTACGGGTCAAAGTATTCCCCCTGCTGTTCTGTCAAGTACACGGCCACCCAATGTTCACCGGGCCGATCCATCGGGTCCGTGTTGAGAACGTAAGCAGCAGGATACATACGGTCTAATGGGAACACATCTCGGGCGAACACCCCTTGAAAGACCATACGTGTCTCTGGGTCATTCTCCAGCACGGTGGTTATCTGGTCTGTATCCATGTTAGGTGGAGAAGTCACACAGGACGTTGCGCGCTTTGTCCACTTGAATGATGTTGTCAAACTCGGCGTAGCAGATCACATTGACGGTGCTCCGGAGGGCTCGTAGAAAGTGGATTTCCAACCGTAAATTGCCTTGCTTGGCCAGGGCCAGCTGATGGTCCTTCTCTAAGGTAGGGGTCAAATCGAAACAGAACAACGTGTATCCGTTCCCGTAGTCCTCCCGACTGAAGAAATTCCCTTGGTCCTGGTTGATTTGACCGGTGGCGCTCTGATAGGCTCGAATGAAATTCGCGCGCCCAAAGTTCGGTGTTAAGGCCGTGGCTGGCACCTGTTGTCCATCCACATGCAGGGCCACAAAATTGATGCCGAAATGTTTAAAGTCAAACGGATTCTCTGGGTAGGCTCCACTGAAACTGGTATTTTCCACACAGGCCAGGATCAATCGCTTGGGTAGTTCCCCCAGGAACAGGTTTTCTTTGTTGGCGCTCATATTTCCAGCAGACACAGAGAACACTTTGGTTGTACACGTCGGATAGGGTACTGGGCTGGTTTTGTTTCCAAGGCTTTCATGTGTCCCAATTGAACGGCTGGATTCGGTTTCACTTTTCGGACATACAGGACTGCGTCTTCGATGACAATCTTATAGTCAGCTGCATGCCCGTCTACGTTAGTGGCCATCAAGGCGAAGGTCGGAGGCGCCCGTATCAGTCGGATTTTGATGGGGATCTTGTTCAAGACGTATCGGTCTTGCATGAACATGTCTGCGTGCAGTCGACCCATGAGATCCACCGCGACGCCGTTCGCGGTCAAAGCCTTCCGTTTGCTATATCCCGTATTGTCGTTCTCTGCGCCCATGTGCTCGGCTTTGTCCTGGTAGAATAAAGCGGCTGTCAGTTGAGATTTTTTAGCCTCTCGTCCATGCGACAACAACGTCTCGATGTAGGCTCGATAGGGGTACGTGTTGGTCGAGTCACTGATGAGTTTGTCGCTGAGAAATATATCCACCTGTTGAAACATCGAGTGCAGCCAGAGATTCGTCGGGCCCACCGTTGCTTGGTCGGCGATTCTGGTCGGCGTGAGCGCTCGTGGTCCATAGCCCGAGCATCAAGGATGGCTGTCATAGTCCAGTAGTGGTGAGTGATGGCACACCTCTCCATCGAGTGCACTCTGTCGAGGACCGCTTCTGTGAACTCGTTCAGGATCTGGCGTCGCCCCTCGTTGTCGTCGCCATCTGCAAACATGGACCGGACCACTGCTCGGTAACCCGTGAGTGAATTAACCACGGTGGCATGCTGTAAAATGCGAGTCGCATAGGGCTGGATCTCCGTCATGGCTCTGCAACCGTAGAAATGAAGGTGTGGGATCCAGAGGGACGTGTTTTATAGACCATGTCACACATGCGCGCCTAGATGTAGCTCTACGGGTGTAGTCCGTGATACGTACTATTCTGATGGGTTATGTGGCTCCTATAGAGATAGTACTTCATCGACAATGGGGACTACTTGTTCCAAAGCCGTCCATAGATCAGGGTCCAGAGTAAAACCACCTCGCTTCAGACAGAGGAGTCGGGCAAAATAGGGACCGCAGAAAATGTAGACGTCGTCACACAGGTGAATGCTATCACCGTCCAGGTGACCCAACAACACCCGTTTCAAGGTAGTCCAGCCTTCCGGTGACAAAGAGACACGCGCTTTGGGTTCAAACGTACACCAACACCTAAGTCCGCTATCGATGAGGTCCACTCGTTTGGGGTACAACAATAGGGTGCAGCCAGGTGTAAGCCTCCGGGTAGCCACAGTCCCTTCTTTCACCTCGGGGTGTAGTAAGTCATCCACCTCGGGAGTACATCTTTCAGTGCCATCCATAAGGGTGGACAGAGTGTGATATAGGTACCTCCACTCTGTTCCAACCGGGGAAAAAGGGAATCCTCTCCAGCAGTGCGTATGTGCACGCCGACTTCCACGTGCATGAAATCCCTTTCGGGGTCTTTTCCCTGTAACAATCGTGTCAATAGAGTCCAGCCTGATAGCGATAACAAAATCTTCACCTTCTGCGGTGCGTCTTGGACCAGCTCCAGGTGATCGTCATTGACGATGAGGTAGACGTCGGACGTCAGTTGGAATAACACAAGCTCTGTTCCGCTCGCTGCCATGGTGGGGAATGAAAAGCGAACGGTTAGAGAGGTGGCTTTATAGTGTACCTGTTGGGTAGGGTTTTATATACCGTGCGTGGCACTTATTATACTCGCTTGCGCCATAAGGTCAATAAGGTTAGAAATGCGTTTTTTTCTACTACGCCCTGTGACGGCCCTTCGTGAATGGGCTGCGCGCTGCGGATTCACCCACGCACTTCCGAAACGTCTATGTCCATACCCTTTGGCTACCGCGCATGCGCAGAATGACCGTATTTCAACCCCACATCCACGCCATCAGAGGCTCCATTACATAGACTTCACATGGATACCTCACACGACCCATTCGAACCGTGAATAGCCCATCTCTAACCCAAACACACCCACACACACCCCCAAAAATGCCTGCTTTCTATACTACGGCCAGGCTGCGCATGCGCAGACTATTTGACAACGTACGAACCATTAGTGTAGTCAAGTGCTCCTGCATGAGAGCTTCAAAATAAGACCTCATACGACACCATTGGACCACCAGGGACTCACCTAGACTCCAACACGTCCACCCAGTATGGGTTTATACATACACCCAGTATATGGGTCTATATGAGCCTACCCAGGCCTCGGTGACTTTTTTCAAAAATTTCACCGTTTCGTGCCGGACACTTCCTATCGTGTTCTAAATGACGAGACTAAGAAAACAAATCCAAACAACCATACCGCAAATGTATAGAAGTAGGTTTCCCAGTGGGACAAACATCGGTCCTATACCCCAGTATGGGCCTATATGGGTCTCGGTGACTTTTTTCAAAAATTTCACCGATTCGTGCCGTGACACTTCCTATCGTGTTCTAAATGACGAGACTAAGAAAACAAATCCAAACAACCATACCGCAAATGTATAGAAGTAGGTTTCCCAGTGGGACAAACATCGGTCCTATACACCCAGTATGGGACTATATAGGTCTATATGGGTCTCGGTGACTTTTTTCAAAAATTTCACCATTTCGCTCCGGGACACTTCCTATCGTGTTCTAAATGACGAGACTAAGAAAACGAGACCCCACAACCTATACCGCAAATGTCGAGAAGTATGTTTCCCAGGATGGTCCTATACCCCCCATACCCCATATAGGCATTTTCCCGTAATTTAGGATAAAGTCCGTGTTCCGTATTTTTTCAGGAAAAATTTTACATACACCCACCCTGGAACTAGGGGGAGATAACTCTATTGATAGGCAAGTCCCGTTAAGCCCGGCGACCTATATACCCCCCATACCCCATATAGGCATTTACCCGGATTGTTCGATAAAGTCCGTGTTCCGTTTTTGGGTTTTTTTCAGGAAAAATTTTACATGCACCCACCCATGACTGGATGCCCCTTCACATAGGCTTCACAATGATACCTCATACAACTCCATCGGCCCATTAGGGGCTCCCCTAGATCCCAAAACGTCTATTTCCATACCCTTTTCCCACAATTCCCTGTCTGCGCATGCTCAGAATGGTGATAACGCTCGAGCCACTAGTCCAGTCAGATGCCCCCTCACATAGGCTTCACATGGATACCTCATACGACTCCATCGACCCATTAGGGGCTCCCCTAGATCTCAAAACGTCTATTTCCATACCCTTTTCCACAATTCCCTGTCTGCACATGCGCAGAATGGTGACAACGCCCGAGCCGCTAGTCCAGTCAGATGCCCCTTCACGAATGCTTCACATGGATACCTCATATGACCCCATTGGACCATTAGGGGCTCCCCTAGCTCCAAAACGTCTATTTTCATACCCTTTGGCCACCGTGCATGCGCAGAATGCCGATATTTCAACCCCACACCCAGCCCATCAAATGCCCCTTTACGAATGCTTCACTTTGATACCTCACTCGACCCCATTGGACCATTAGTGGCTCCCCTAGCTCCAAAACGTCTATTTTCATACCCTTTGGCCACCGCGCATGCGCAGAATGCCGATATTTCAACCCCACACCCAGCCCATGAGATGCCCCTTGACGAATGCTTCACTTTGATACCTCACTCGACCCAATCGGACCATGCAGCGTATTTCCAGTCTGGGGACTACTTTTTCTCCGCGGAAGCTTTCTTCCGCGACCGCATCACCGCCAGACCGCATCACCGCGGAAGAATACACCGGGACCTTTGACCTGGGTCACGTGATATGCAAATTTCTGAGGTCAAAGGTCAATGGGACTCGATTTACGGATTTGAAAAAAATACTCGCTTCTGATTGGATCCTTGAGCTGGTGGCGCCCCCTATCGACCGTAATTTGAGGGTTCCCGATTGCGATTTAACATGGACCAACAGATGGCGAATTTTCCCGGTGCCCAAAAAATAGGGCTCGAACGGTGTTTACACTACTACTCACATTGCTTACGATCGCTAAGGTAGTTACTCATAAGTAAACAGGATGCCTCAGATAAATTATATGCCCTCAACTTTTCTAAAATAAGACTATGTGGTAGACAATCAAATGCTTCAGATAAGTCCATAATTACAGCACCTACATAATGGTCATTATCAACTGCCATACGCCAGTCTTCGACTAGCTTAAGAAGTGTGGACTGACATCCATAACCAGCCCTAAAAGCCGATAAAAAGTCATGAAAGATAGTTTGAAAATTAGAGCTGAGTTGTAAAGAGAGAAGTTTTTCAAATATCTTGGATATAGATGGAAGAACACTTACAGGTCTAAAATTTGTTTTATCCATGTTACATGATTTCTTAAAAACAGGAATGACCTGTGCCTCCTTAAGTCTGTTAGGGAGGCAACTATCACGAATACATCTGTTAAAAAAGTCACACAGGGGAAACTGTAAAGCCGAGGACCCTGCTTTAATAAGTTTATGTGGGACTGAGTCAACACCAGTAGCTTTTTTGATCTTCATGTTGTCAATAATATTTTTGACCTGGGTTGGGCTTACCATCTCAAAATTAAAATGGGCGTACCCATCAGAAGGAGCATTTTCAGAAATAGACTGTATACTAGGGTGATCATCAGCTACTGGTATATCCTCAGCCACACCAATGTTTTCAGCAATATTGACATAGTAATCATTAAATATTTCACATACATGTTGTTGATCAGTAATAATCACATTGTCTTCTAAAAGTAATATATTGGTATCTGGTCCTTTTCCAGTTTTCGAAAGAAAAGGCTTAATAGTAGGCCAGAAATCTTTAGATTTAGGTCCATCACTACAGCGCTCTTTGAAATAGAGGCGCATGGACTGTCGTCTAAGTTTTGTAACCAAAATCCTTTGTTTTCTATATGCTTCCCAGTTTTTTGCAGACTTGTATTTGTTGTATTTATTCTGGAGCATTTTCTTCTTCTAAATTGTTCTCCTCAGCTCACTGTTCATGTAAGGAGGAGGATCTCTCCTGGGATATTTACACTTTTGTGGGGCATGTTCGTTCACAATATCCAGCAGCAGTTGTTCGTTTGTCCAATATGCATCATCAATGTCATCAAATATGCTGGCTATGTGAAATGGTGCCCTTTGTATGTCCTCAACATATCGGTCTTGATCAAAGTTTTTGTAGCTTCTGAATGTAACTTTCTCGCGTTTCTTGTAATGACACTGCTCTTTGATACTGGTGGCTATCATGTTGTGCCAGTCACTAAGGCCATAGTTAAAATTGACAGTATTACACACAAGGTTAGGCCTGTTAGTGAGAATAACATCAACTAGAGAAGCATTACAATCTTTCACAAAGCAGGTAGGTTCCTTCACAACATTCCAATAGTGCAGCGGATAAATCATAACAATTGTGCAAATTATGACTAAAGCATGAAATTTTTACCAGTGTTAGTACATACCATAAGGTTCATTTTAAGATCGGGAGGTAAGTCAGATTTGACCCAAAGTATCAGAATATTGATGTTTGGCGTCATTGGTTAATGGTAAACATGTTTATGATGTACAAACCATGCATTTGTGTTACAATAAAAGTGTCTACATATTCCACAGAGCGTTGGTCATTATTTACAGGTGTCTAACTTTGACCTCTGAAGACAGTGAGAGGTCAATTACCTCAAAATATCAAATATTGATGCCAATGAATGCAAACTGTGGTGGCTGGTACTAACACAATTGTTGTTCTTGTGTGTTGCAGGATCCCTGCCTGATGGTGGAAGCGAAGATACAAGCATCCCAGACCTGATCGTCACTATGGCAAAGCGTCATATCCTCATAGACCCAGCCCAGCCCTCTACGTCCAAGCAATCAAGACCACCCCCAAGAACTAACTGGGAGCTTTGTATTCTTTGCCAAGCAGAGACAGATGAACCTTTGCAGTGCCCACTAAGATCTACCATGAAACCGAGTGGTGTTGGCTATGCATCATTGACAGTAGACCTCGTCCAGTTCAAGGGACTTCGCCACATGCCAATGGAACTCAACGTGAACAGACTGGATGATGGCGATGGCGTAGAAGCTACCTTGAGGAGACACAGTGCTCAGTGGCACAAGAAATGTCGTTTAAAGTTTAACAAAAAAATGTTTGACCAGCAGAGCAGAGCAGAATCAGCTTCAGGACAACAATCTAGTACCGGTACTCTAACCCTGCGCACACGATCAGCAGCTGCCCACAGGCTTCCACAGTCAACCGAGCCTATCTGTTTCTTCTGCAATAAGCCAGCTGACACTGCAGACTTGCACCAAGCAGCTACAATGGAAATTGACAAGAACGTTCGGAGATGTGCCACTGAATTGGGGGACACTGAACTGCTGGCCAAGCTGGCTGCAGGAGACATGGTTGCCATCGAGGCAAAATACCATCGCAACTGTCTCCGTGCATTATACAACAAAATCAGACCAGCCGCACTCAAGGACGAGGATGAGGATCGTCTGCATGGCATAGCCTTTGCTGAGCTGGTGGTATTCATGGAGGACATGCATGCAGATGAGGACAATGCCCCTGTATTTAAACTCTCAGACGTGGCTAACCTCTACAAGACGAGACTGGAGCAGCTGGGTGCCACGGTAACCAACAGAATACACACAACCAGACTGAAGGACAGACTTCTTTCTGTGCTTCCTGATCTGAGAGCCCATTCTCAGGGCCGAGACACACTTCTCTTGTTTGAGAAAGATATAGGTCCCGCCCTGATGAAGGCCTGTGATCATGGCAGTGATGCCATGCACCTAGTAAGAGCAGCACAGGTAGTCCGTAGAGAAATGTTTGAGACCAGGTTTACCTTTGACGGTGCGTTCCAAGCTGATTCCCAGAAAGATTCTGTGACACCATCCCTCCTTGCTCTGGTGAACATGATCCTCGATGGGGCGAACATCAAGCACCAGACTCAGTTGGCCAACACAAGCACCACAACTGCTGCTCTTACACTATCGCAGCTACTGGTGTTCAACAGTGTTAAGCATGCACGCAGAGTGGAGTCAACCTCATGGATCGTGTTCACCAGAGCAAGAAGGCATGGTGTCACAGAATCTTTCTGGGAATCAGCTTGGAACGCACCGTCAAAGGTAAACCTGGTCTCAAACATTTCTCTACGGACTACCTGTGCTGCTCTTACTAGGTGCATGGCATCACTGTCATGATCACAGGCCTTCATCAGGGCGGGACCTATATCTTTCTCAAACAAGAGAAGTGTGTCTCGGCCCTGAGAATGGGCTCTCAGATCAGGAAGCACAGAAAGAAGTCTGTCCTTCAGTCTGGTTGTGTGTATTCTGTTGGTTACCGTGGCACCCAGCTGCTCCAGTCTCGTCTTGTAGAAGAAACAGATAGGCTGGGTTGACTGTGGAAGCCTGTGGGCAGCTGCTGATCGTGTGCGCAGGGTTGGAGTACCGGTACTAGATTGTTATCCTGAAGCTGATTCTGCTCTGCTCTGCTGGTCAAACATTTTTTTGTTAAACTTTAAACGACATTTCTTGTGCCACTGAGCACTGTGTAGCTTCTACGCCATCGCCATCATCCAGTCTGTTCACGTTGAGTTCCATTGGCATGTGGCGAAGTCCCTTGAACTGGACAGGTCTTCTGTCAATGATGCATAGCCAACACCACTCGGTTTCATGGTAGATCTTAGTGGGCACTGCAAAGGTTCATCTGTCTCTGCTTGGCAAAGAATACAAAGCTCCCAGTTAGTTCTTGGGGGTGGTCTTGATTGCTTGGACGTAGAGGGCTGGGCTGGGTCTATGAGGATATGACGCTTTGCCATAGTGACGATCAGGTCTGGGATGCTTGTATCTTCGCTTCCACCATCAGGCAGGGATCCTGCAACACACAAGAACAACAATTATGTTAGTACCAGCCACCACAGTTTGCATTCATTGGCATCAATATTTGATATTTTGAGGTAATTGACCTCTCACTGTCTTCAGAGGTCAAAGTTAGACACCTGTAAATAATGACCAACGCTCTGTGGAATATGTAGACACTTTTATTGTAACACAAATGCATGGTTTGTACATCATAAACATGTTTACCATTAACCAATGACGCCAAACATCAATATTCTGATACTTTGAGGTCATTGACCTCTCACGGTCCTCAGAGGTCAAATCGGACTTACCTCCCGATCTTAAAATGAACCTTATGGTATGTACTAACACTGGTAAAAATTTCATGCTTTAGTCATAATTTGCACAATTGTTATGATTATCCGCTGCACTATGAGGTGCATCTGGATATTAATATTTTCTGTTAGACTTTTATCACAATCTCCAAAAAGGAGATTGGGACAAGTGACGGAATAGGGATCATCGTAGATGTCCAGCAGATTAGCAATCAAACGTTGTCTTTGAGTTATAAAAATGGGACAGTGGAAGAAAAAGTGCTCGACAGTTTCGTCAAGGCAGCCGCAGTTACATATCGCGTTGTCGCTTACATGATTCTCAAACAAGTGTCGTTTCAAGTTGCTGCATCCATTACGAATTCGACACAATATAGTTTTCTCAAGATGTACTCGGTCAACGTACTACATATTAAGTAAGTCGATTATTTAGTGATTTCTAACCTAATATTTACACTCTGACATTATGAACATACAGTTCTGCGCAAGTCATCAGATTATAATTGAGGCCCGTCATTTTGGCGCCAAGACCGATCTCATATACCAAGTAGAATCACATGAGGCAGATCAGGCTCAGATAAATATCATAAGGCTCACACAGGAACCACGGGATATATGATGCTTTCTTTATCCCTTCATCTCAATGGATATTGTTGTGATATCCTCGGAATGAAATATATCTGAGGTTGAATAATATCAGAGTAGTTTAGTTCCTTTCGTCTCTGGTGATTCGTCACATATTGTTCCGAAAGAATATTTGTCTTTATCCAAATCAAATGCACTTCAACACGAGTGAAACAGTTCTCGCTTATCCAAATCCAATCAGATGATAATGCAACACAGGAACATGCTCGCCTAAAGCAACAGTCCAAACCCGTCGAAGTTGCGAGCCGATTTCGGCAACGACTCGTACGGAGAGGACCGAGGCGCTCCAGATACAGTCGTGGTCAGTCGTTAAAAGTTTAGAGAAAGCGGAGGATGTGAATAACATATATATTTTGTACATAAAATCAATATTAATTTGTTTCTGTTCCATCTGCAGGATCTACCAACCAACCAATATGCCGAAACGTTCCCCGGAAACTCACGAAAGAAGAATCGGATGCCTTCATGTCCGAAATTCTCGACAACCTGGAATTGTTCAAGAACAACACATCACGTAACAGGCGGAAATATACCAGTGCCTCGGACAACCGACCTACCGTGCAAGCGATTGGCTACTCTGGAGCCCTTCTGGTATCTCTGCTGTTTAGTTGGCTTGTTTTGCTGGACATCGCAGGATGGATACAGCGGCATAATATACCGATACCCAGTTACAACAATAAAACCACGCTCACCTAATCTGCGAAAATATGTTTTCCACATGCAGCAGAAAATTGAGACTGTTCGTATATTCATAAATGTTCCCCATAGACAGAACAGATAAACATAGAATTGCCATATTCCTAGAGTCCAAATACTTCCAGTCTAGGACGAAATTATGTAATGGTAAATGTCACATGTAGACTAATTATGTACTTATTAATGTCACATGTAGACTAATTATATAATTATTGATGTCACCCATAGATTAATTATAAATGTCCCCAGTAGACTAATGATGTAATTATGAAAGTCACTGTAGAATATTTATGTAATTATAAATGTCAACTTCAGAATAATTACAGTAGTAGAGAAAGGGTAAAAACTGGCATACGTTTTGCAGCACCCCTTCATGGAAGAAACCGGAACTAGGTGGAGGTAACACTGAGCTGCAAAACATGTATACCAGTTTTGCCCTTGCTTCGCATTAATCTCCGTTAATGTTCAGTACCTTCCGGAGGTCAATGTTAATTGTCCTTCACCTTTGCTAAAGATAATCCTACTTTTAATACTCCGCCAGATCAATGTTGATTGCACTTAACTCGCCTTTCTGTATGAACATAACAGTTTTGTTAGGACAAATCTGCGCGTCGGGAGAGATAACTCCGGCCAAATATCAGGCCTTTAGTTCGAGCCAACCAGTGAAACTTGAGGTGGGCGGGTGGTGAAATAACTCCGCAAGTACAAGTAGGCCAGCTGGTCTGTATTTCCACATGCTATATGAACAAAATGTGTGTAGGGTAGTGAATGCATTGGGAGTTCTACGTATAATACACACACTTTTTATGATTACATGACTCTTTAGTTTTATAATATTGTATAGGCCTATAGCCTTCATCATGGTGTTAAACCTCTCGCAGAATGTAAACATCCAAGATGGCGGTGGTCATGAAGTACGTCATCGTTTAAGAACATTGGAGATGCGCATGTGGTTCCGGCGAGTTGTAGAGAAAGGGGTCATTTCCGGTCAGGCTACCCTGTGTGTGTACGAATGAGTGAATGAGTGAGATATAAGTGGTTGAGCGAGTGAGCTACTAATGGATGATGATCGTATAAGATCGGACGTGAACCATCAGAGTCAGTCTGTAACCACTCTCTGAGCGGAGTACGTGTACGAATCGAGGACGTGTACGTTTTGTCTGAAGACACCGCCGAGTCTCGCTATGTGTCCACGAAGTGAAGTGGATCATCCCTCTACGTCGACAGTCAGCGGCCCGATGGAATGTGGAAAGACCCCTGTGTGATCATATTCTTACAGGATTGGCCCATCAGCTATACCTGTATTGTCTAGTGCTATGGTCGGTGGCAATGAAACTGCAAGGTTGATGAATGTGAGCTTCGTTTAGGCATTCCTCACGATATCGATCACCACGATACCGACCCCGAGCAGTCCAATGTGGTAGTACTTGATGATCTGATGGGTACAGCCAAGGACAATTCAAACATCGTCGCTTTTTACCAAAGGTTTCCATCGTCGTAATCGGTCTCTCATCTGTTTGACCCATAATCTCTTTCCTCGAGGGAAGGCGTCAAGTTATATTGCCCTTGAACTGCCAATAATTCGTATGTTCGCAAATCCGCGTGAGCGCAGATCCGAGTGTTCGGATGTCAAATGTATCCTCAAGACATCGACCGTATCATGACGGCGTACCATTTCGGTTCATGGCGATGTCAAAGTGTGAGCCAGTGACTCTCATACCATCAACCGAGACCACACCCGGCAGCTTCCGTCCATCGGGCCCATATCCATCCGGCTCCCATACAGCAGGTCGTATTCATACCACCAGCATGACGTACTCTCTTCACCCAGCCATGACGGTCCAACCCAAAGCTATACATGGGGATCACACGCACGAGCCCGGGCGAGACGTTAGAGTCTAGCTACATAAAAAAAACACAAGTTTCTCCACAGAGTGTATTCTGAAGATGAACCCGCAATTTTAGTCCAAAACACGTTGATACCCAGACTACGATCGGATTTACGTCCACAGTATGTCAACCTCGTGGTCCACATGAACTCGCTGAACCAGGATCGGGTTCATCGAGAGATCGATCGAACAGCGTCTATGTAGAAGACCGCCGAAATAAGCTTGGCAGCGGTGTATGCCAGAGCAATTGCTCAAACCAAATACCTGTTTGAACGCAGCAACAAGATCGAAAGTGAACACCCCTTCATCAATAGCACACATGACACCACCATGAGCACTTCGGCATCCATATTGACTTTGAACCTGACGAAGGTGATATTCTTGTCGAAGCGTTTCATCGAGCCGATATTCAAGTCCGTGCTATTATTGACGCAGCCCAAGCTGGAACCATCGATGCAGCTCGGCACCAAATCATACGTTGCCATCTTGTCAGGTTCATGAGTGGTATTCAGTGGGCCCCTCGGGTATGTGTTTTGCTGCATAAGAAACAGACTTGAGGATATCAGCACAACTACCCGTGTCCAGAATCTGCTGACCCTGCATGAAACATTTCATACTTTTATGGAGACGCAGCTAGAGGCGGGAAATTACACCTTAGCCTGTCTTCTTCCAATGCACCCATTGTGGATCCCGAGAGCAATTGACGAGCGATATGGTATTGACGACCATCAAATATCGGTAATGTCCGTCTTAACGCCCGTTGACGCTCGTCTACACTAGCAGTCGTATCTGGAGGATACATTTACTCTGTGTGTAGTAGACGCACGATCTGCACACTATTTGACTGACTGGCAACACTTCAGTGTTGTACCTCGAAGAGACTCCGCGATCGTCTTCCCTATATATAAGGTTGAGTTTTCTTTTATAGGTTTTATTCTTAATGTCGGACTCAACGCTTGCTATTTGGGCGTTAACCGTACGTGCTGCTATGGTCTGAAAGTGACTGAAAATATAAGGAACATTTTGATTGGCAGAATCAGTACATCGACGTCACTGACTTCAAAAGCCGTAAAATTACAATGCGTGCAGACGACAAACTGACCGAAATGGATGCATTTTCTGACGGCCGAAATGCGACAAATTTTGAAGAACGGAGCGTGATCTTAGGAACAGTTCTCCTGAACTTCATTACTAAACCAATAACTTTTGAAACGAACTCTTCAAAATGGGGCGTTTTGAATACTTGATTACTAAACCAATAACTGTTGAAACGAACGTTTCAAAACGAAGGATGGAAGGATAATCTTGCGCCGAAAAAAATACGAGACTTGTACGGAAAAGCGCGAAGCTTATGTTTATGTCCATAAACATGGACTTCCCCATCGCTGTGTCCAAAATTGACAAGCGAATTATGAAAAATATACAAGAAAGAACTCCTGATGGTAAGCCGAAATATCTATAATTTCCAGTTATATAAGTTATTAATACTAAAATATTTCTTACGATGACAAATTCAAACTCTCCTGAAACTTTAAACTCAGCATTTGCTATTAAAACCAAGATGGCGTAAGCCGCAAAAATGATGACCATCTCAGAGCTTGACAATAACATAAATGCATACATGTAGCTCAGCCATTACTTGTCTAAAATTCTGATACGTCAAGACAAGACATAGGTTCATGTCCAGAAAGGATATCGCGTGATATGGGATATAAATATTATAATTTTGCATTTTACTGTCACGCAAAAAAACATGTTGACATCGCAAAAATGTTGACGATATCAGAGCTTGCCATATAGCACAGCAATTAGTTCGTCTAAAATCTTGACACGTCAAGACGAGATCTTCCAATAGTGTAAGTTTCATGTTCCGGAAGGATATCGCATGGTATAGGAGTAGTATACAAAGCGTCTTTCAAGTCGCATTGACCTCAGAAATTTGCATATGACCTTTGTGACGTCATGTTTCATCCAATCAGAAGCGAGTATTGATGTCACGTGGTGTGGGTGGATGGTGGGAGGTGGGTTTAAGATGGCGGCGTGGGTGGATGGTGGGAGGTGGGTTTAAGATGGCGGCGTGGGTGGATGGTGGGAGGTGGGTTTAAGATGGCGGCGTGG
>JAVTVY010056229.1:0-32065 GCA_036873755.1 Hanleya hanleyi | reverse complement strand
ATTGTCCCATCAGTTATTTTTAGTCACTCTTTCAAATGCAAGAACTCGAAATTGGTACATGATATATAGATCTGAAACTTCAACTTTACACACATATTCTTGAGGTTGTTCTATAACTATATGGCACTTTATGAATTATTATTACGAATATGAATTTTAATATTTTTGAACATTTTTTAATCTTTGGTAAGCTACCTTACAGCAAAAATTATGATTCATATATAGTGCAAGATCACAAAGATGATCTTCACTTTAGATAGGGAATCGTCCTCAATGCGTTTTTGATACACACAGCTGGTGGGGCTAAGTTTTGTCTAAAAAGCACCAAATTGACCATTTGAATAGATAAAGAATAATCAAGACCCACAGACAAACACAACCAGACTTACAGTGGTTCAAACCTGCCGTATTTTGCACTTTTCGGTGCATCTACAGTCGACATTTTCTCTCCAAAATTCTCGTTGCAAAATTATGACACCTTTAACCAAAATCATATTTAGACTTATTTGTTGGTCAAAATAGCTAAAATTGGTTTTGGTTAAAGGTGTCCTATTTTTGTAACAAGAGAAAATCCACACCGAAAAGAGCCTAAAAAATACGAAAATAAGCCAACTTACCAACTTTAGTGAGCCATAAATCCGTTTTCGTGCATCTGCAGTCCTTCATTATTTCGGGTCTTATAATTCAGCATGAAGGCTGTACAAAAAAGTCCATTTCATATCCCTTTGATAAAAGTGAAAGTTTGGCCCTTCAAACTGAACAGCTAGCTTGAGGACGATTCCGTATGTCAAGCGAACACCACCATTCTTCCCAAATATGACACTAATAAACTCCTCTGATGCAAGTAAACACGATATCAGTACTTTAAGTACTTTGATTACTTTCGCAACAGCTCGACAGCATGAAACAGGATGGTTTATCAACCAGCGTCGTCAGGAACTTTTACCTCACACTCAAACTTTCTATTTCTACTGCTACATTTCGTGGGACCTTCATTTGGCACCCTGCTTGGATAAAATACGATGCATTATCCAAATTTCACAGTTCCGGAGTGACTCGGAGGTTTGCAATGCTGTACCAAACTTTGTTATGTTCACGGAATCGCCGCCCATGTCATCAATACACTAAATCTTTAACCGGTAAAATAACTAAGCATTGAATGCAGTGCAATCCTCATAAGCAAATGTGCGGTGATGTCAAAGGTGGAAACAAAATAATTTGTGCTGCCTTGTACAAGAGCATTGTATCTCCTCTTCTAAAAGATATCATCAAGCCGATTTGTGTTTACTCCATACTATACTGCGACTTTTCATTTAAATGTTTGGCAGATGCATATGATATTAAACCAATGCAGTAACCTAAATTTACTTGAAGGCGTAAATTAAGATTCTACAGAAGGTCTGTATCCAACAATCATGTTATTATCCCTTGTAGGAAAATTAAGCCGTTCAAAAATCTTTGAATTGGTAAGTGCTTTTGTGCTCAATCCCATAACAATTGCAGTTGTTTTTTCCCCCACCATCACCAGATGATGGGTTGTTCAAATCGCTTTTCGTCCGTGGTCCGTCGTCCGTCCATCATCCGTCTGTCGTCCGTCCGTAAACAGTTCTTCTTATCGCGATTTCTCAGGAACTACTGCATGGATCTTCCTCAAATTGGTACACAGGTTCACCCTAGGGACTAGTTGTGCAAGTTGTTTTTCGGCCCGAATCGAAAACCCAATATGGCCATCAGGCGGCCATCTTAGATTTCCCCATGAAACTTTGTTAGCGTGATTTCTCAGGAAGTACTGCATGGATCTTTGTCAAATTTGATACACAGGTTCCCCTTGTGGTCCAGTTGTGCACCATACCTTTTCCGGTCCGATTCCAAAATCCAATATGTCCATCAGGCGGCCATCTTGGATTTCCCCAAGAAACTTTGTTATTGCGATTTCTCAGGAACTACTGCATGGATCTTTGTCAAAATTGGTACACAGGTTCCCCTTGTGGTCTAGTTGTGCAAGATACCTTTTTCTTTCCGATTCGAAAATCCAATATGGCCACCAGGCGCCCATCTTGGATTTCCCCATGAAACTTTTTTATCGTGATTTCTCAAGAAATGCATGGATCTTCCTCAAATTTGGTACACAGGTTCCCCTTGTGGTCCAGTTGTGCAAGATACCTTTTATGATCCGAATCGAAAATCCAATATGACCGCCATATTGTTATCGTGAATTCTCAGGAACTACTTCATGGATGTTTCCGAAATTTGGTACACAGCTCCCACATGGGGCATAATTGTGCAAGATACCTTTTTTGGTCCGATTCGAAAATCCAAGTTACGCTTCAAATTAATACGGTATTCCCGAGTTGTGAAGTTGCATCACACGAGTCGGCGGATCAAACGGTGAAACATATTCTATATAGTAACTATAGAGAATATCCATACCTTCACCTTCCATATCAAGAGGTTCAAATAATTCGGAATTAAAATGTACTTCTTCAAATTTTAAATCAGTTTTTAGCCCACTATCACCAGATGATGGGCTGTTCAAATCACTTTTCGTCCGTGGTCCGTCGTCCGTCCGTCCGTCTTCAGTCCGTCCATAAACAATTCTTGTTATCGCGATTTCTCAGGAACTACTGCATGGATCTTTCTCAAATTTGGTACACAGGGTCCCCTTGGGGTCTAGTTGTGCAAGATATCTTTTCTGGTCCGATTCGAAAATCCAATATGGCCACAAGGCGGCCATCTTGGATTTCCCAATGAAAGATTGTTATCGCCATTTCTCAGGAACTACTGCATGGGTCTTTCTCAAATTTGGTGCACAGGCTCCCCTTGGGTCTAGTTGTGCAAGATACCTTTTTAGTCCGATTCGAAAATCTAATATGGCCACCAGGCAGCCATCTTGGATTTCTCCATGAAATTTTGTTATCGTGAATTCTCAGGCAGTACTTCATGGATCTTTCTCAAATTTGGTACACAGGCTCCCCTCAGGATTTAGTTGTGCAAGATACCTTTTTTTGGTCCGATTCGAAAATCCAATATGGCCACCAGGCAGCCGTCCCGGATTTCCCCATGAAACATTGTTATCGTCATTTCTCAGGAAGTACTACATTGATCTTTCTCAAATTTGGTACACAGGTTCCCCTTGGGTCTAGTTGTTCAAGATACCTTTTTAGTCCGATTCGAAAATCTAATATGGTCACCAGGCAGCCATCTTGGATTTCTCCATGAAATTTGTTATCGCGAATTCTCTGGACGTACTTCATGGATCTTTCGCAAATTTGATACACAGGTCCCCCTTGGGGTCTAATTGAGCAAGATATCTTTTCTGGTCTGATTCGAAAATTCAATATGGCCACAAGGCGGCCATCTTGGATTTCCTCATGAAACTTATCGCGATTTCTCAGGAACTACGGCATGGATCTTTCTCAAATTTGGTTCCCAGGTTCCCCTTGTGGTCTAGTTGTGCAAGATACCTTTTCTCGTCCGATTCGAAAATCCAATATGGCCACCAGGCGGCCATCTTGGATTTCCCCATGAAACAGTGTTATCGAGATTTCTCAGGAACTACTGCATGGATCTTTCTCAAATTTGGTGCACAGGTTCTCCTTGGTGTCTAGGTGTGCAAGATACATTTTTCGGTCCGATTTGAAAAAACCAATATGGCCACCAGGCGGCCATTTTAGATTTCCCCATGAAACATTGTTATCGCGATTTCTCAGGAACTACTACATGGATCTTTCTCAAATTTGGTTCCCAGGTTCCCCTTGGAGTCTAGTTGTGCAAGATATCTTTTCTGTGTAATTCGAAAATCCAATATGGCCACCAGGCGGCCATTTTGGATTTCTCCATGAAAGTTTATATTGCAATTTCTCAGGAACTACTACATGGATCTTTCTCGAATTTGGTTCACTCGTTCCCCTTGGGTCTAGTTGTGCACACACTTGCTTTGGTCCGATTCGAAAATCCAATATGGCCACTAGGCAGCCATCTTGGATTTCTCCATGAAATATTGTTATCGCGATTTCTCAAGAACTATTCCATGGATCTTTCTCAAATTTGGTTCCCAGGTTCCTCTTGGGGTCTAATTTTGCAAGATACCTTTTGTCGTCCGACTCGAAAATCCAATATGGCCATCAGGCGGCCATCGTGGATTTCCCCATGAAACATTGTTATCGAGATTTCTCAGGAACTACTGCATGGATCTTTCTCAAATTTGGTGCACAGGATCCCCTTGTGATCCAGTTGTGCAAAATACCTTTTTTGGTCCGATTCGAAAATTCAATATGGCCACCAGGCGGCCATTTTGGATTTCTCCATGAAAGTTTATATTGCAATTTCTCAGGAACTACTGCATGGATCTTTTTCAAATTTGGTACACAGGTTCCCCTTTGTGTCTAGTTGTGCAAGATACCTTTTCTGGTCTGATTCGAAAATCCAGTATGGCCACCAGGCGGCCATCTTGGATTGCCCCATGAAACCTTGTTATCGCGATTTCTCAGGAACTACTGCATGGGATTTTCTCAAATTCGGTACACAGGTTCCCCTTGGGGCCCAGTTGTGCAAGATACCTTTTTGGTCCGATTCGAAAATCCAAGTAAGACTTCAAATTAATACGGCATTCCCGAGTTGTGACGTTGCATCACAAGAGTCGGCGGATCAAACGGTGGGGCATATTCTATATATTGACTATAGAGAATATCCATACCTTCACCTTCTATATCTAGGAGTTCAAATGATTCCGAGTTAAAATATATTTCTTCAAATTTTAAATCAGTTTACTTTAGTCCATGCCGTTGCAAGTGAACGGCCCCACCGTTTCGTCTGCCGACGGGTCAGCTACACAAAGGAACGTCACTCTTGTGAAACGTCACAACTCGACAACTGTAGACTATTGCCTGTTTCGATCCAAGGGAGATAATCAGGATTCAGACTCTTTCAAAGTTTCAACATTACTGCACGGACCGGATCCCTTCAGTATTAAGTTTTGTACCATCTTACTATTTCCGAGCATGGTATCTTAAAAGAGATTTCTCAAACTAGCCCAGTAAACAGAACAGAATTAGCATTCGTTCCTAATTATTAAATCTTAAGTATGGTTCATAGCTCATGCCAAAGTGTCAAAGGGATTTGTCTTCGCTTCCAGTACCCAATGATGACACGTGTAAAAAAGACTACAAAATGAAGACAAAGGATCCTCCGGACATTCACTTTCAGACTAACTTTGCTCAGTTCACTTGTACTATAACAACCGACATCAAGTACAGTTTCCAGAAATCTTGAAACTCCTGAAACTTATTTTATTATATCTTGGTGTTTTCCAGTGTCCCATTTTCGATCTTTTTTTTTGCTCAAATTCGAAATTCTGCAAACAAAATTACAAATCAATCATTTGTTTTTAGTAATAATGGACAAAAAGATCCTCTTTTCATTAGCTTACAATTATCGGACGATGGTGGGCACCAAGATCCTTCAGATCTCTCGTTTAATAAAATTTGTCAAAAGTACCTGTGTGCAAAATTGCCCAGAAATTAATTCAGGATAGGCTGAGATATTGAGAAAACTTTTTCTAGAATTTCCACTTGGGACATAACTAAACCTCAGTTGGATACAAGAGAAATTCTTTATCATAACTGAACCTTCGGTCTGCCGTATCCCGAAAACCCTTTTGGAGTATTTCCACCAAATAAACAACATTCTTTTCAGAATTCGGATGTCTGTTTGAGAGCCTGAAGAGTATATATACTCTGGGACACAATATTATACTCGTCCTAAATATACTTAAGTACCGTGTGCGTTCGTAATATTTTTACGTTCAGGTTGTTGGAGTTGATAGTAGTTTAATCTTTCTCTAAAAATATTCAATACTATATACTAACTTTCGTGTCAGTCATTTAAAAAAAAAACAATTTTGCTAATTGGTGTTGTTTCATTCAATAAGAGAAAATGTTCAACATTCCAGCAACAGCAACTTTCACTGGATCTATTGACACACCAGTCTGTCTGTATGCTTTCGCGTCTTCACATCAGCTATCAATAAAATATCTGAGATTCAAAACTCTTCAACTGTCTTAATTCAATAAAAATCTATCAACGCTCTCCCATTTGTCGCTAGAGGGGTTATTTGACCCCAGATATGCGAGCGTCTACCAACCATAATGTCAATTCAACGGTGTTTAAATGTGAGAGCATTATTTGTTAGTTATGCAGATCGAAGATCAATATGATTGACGTCGCCTTTGTAAACAGAACAGTGTTTCATATATCGAGGCACCACCTGTTCTATTGCACGGAACTGTTCAAGAGCTGTTAATTCAGCTAACACTGAGAGGTTGAATATCTCTGACCGAATGCGCAGACATAGGGGCCACGTGACATTAAAAGTCCATGAGATTGGTTTAATGGATGCGACCTATAAGAACGTCCAGTGACATGACATGTGACATGTAACAAGAGCCTAACTGGCACGATGGACTACGTTGTTAAAACAACATTATGAGTATACGTGTTTCAGTGACTTGCTGGTGTAATGTAGTGAATATGTACGTACATTGGATGGAAAACACATGGGAACTGTTCTACTACAGTTTTTTGCTTGCATTGTGCCGTCAACGGCACGTATAAATGCAGTATGATGCCCATATGACTACTTATTCCCAAATTTTCGATTTCGAGCGACCTGAACTCTGTTTCAACGCGGTGGGCTAAGTGGATCTCCCAGGTCGAAAATTACGGCTGATGGTCAGTGACTTTGACCAAAGACTTTCTGATATATATCTTTGTACCCAACACATCGTCACTCACGAAACTGTCATTTCCAATGGTTTCCTGATTTTTATAACCCAAGTGGTCTTCACATTTGATCTTTCGACCTCAATAGGATTCCTGCTTGACATTAACATGAGGTATTCCTGAAGTGTGATCACAACCCAAATCATTGGACTGGAGTAATAACACAGACATGTTTACAATAATTCCTGGTGGAGGGGGCACCTATCCATTGACCTCAGTTTTGGTAAACGCATCTGCGATACCGCATAGTTATCCTGGTCATATTTGAGAGAAGTTGGTCGATTTATTGGAAAGTTATGTAACTAAATAAGAAAAGTCGGAAGAGGGAGAACAACAATGACAAAGTATATAGCTGACGTTGTTAAAAAAATGGGGAGCGTTGATAGGCTATTAAGACTAGTTTTCGTTGTCGAAATTGACTCTTTCATTAACAATTAGTAATAATCATAGTGATTACATGCACTATGAAGAGATGGATACAACGTCTGAAAAGTTCATATTTATTAACAGAACACAACAAAAAAGATGGCGATACGCGAACTATCCAGCTAATTAATAGATGTATTTATGTGATAAAGAGAATACTAGAATACTGTGCAACATATTTCTTGCGTTTTCTATATCTGCATTCGAAAACGTTTTTTTTTCATATCATCTGCTCCAAGTGTGAAAACCAACCAATGATCGTTCAGTTACAGTAACCATTTGCTTCTTTCCAAGGAATTCCGATCCACATAATTGGAAGCTGCCACAAGAAACACTCGATAACTTGTAAATTCTCTCTCAAAATGTAGACTTTCCAAGATACTGGCGCAATTGCCAGATCCTTTCGTACATATTTTGTCTCAGTCAGGGCTTGGTTCTTTACTTTCTGCCAACAGTTGGAGCAGTAGTAGGTGGAGGTCTGAAATGATTGAACCATGGTGGCATCATCCTGAAACAGTCTCCTTGCTCACATGGTTCTCCCATATCTTCGCCCATACCTAGTCCCATCGGACCGCCCATCGGGCCACCCATCGGGCCACCCATCGGACCGCCCATCGGGCCACCCATCGGGCCACCCATCGGGCCACCCATCGGACCGCCCATCGGTCCACCCATGCCGTTCAGCCAACCCATCATATTTTGGAAAAACGGGTACTCTACAAATACACATAATGGAAGTATATAAATATACAGATTTTACCTTCTTCCTTTGAGATTTCATCCACTTATGTAAGGGATAGTTTCATATTCGGTCTTCATCAATACAATTTGACTGCACACAAGCCATTCCACAAGATGATGTGTCTAGCTGTCCACTCAATATGCGTGATGGTAGGTGGTTCTCCGTAAGTTGATAGCGGTTCTGCTGCTGAGGATGGCGTTGAGGGTATGTATATCTCCCATCAGAAAAGATGAGGATGGACTGTAGTGTGTAGGCATTTTCCCTGTAGCATTACCTGTTCTTATCGTTGTTATGTGCGATGATAATATCACTCTATTTGTAATGCCACGTGCTATATGTGCCTCTGTATTAAATTAATGCTGTTATTGAATTTTCGTCTCGATTATAATACTGAGACAATCTTCATTGTGAGTGCAATAGTCAATGTGCGCCACTTGTGTTATCTTGGCCAAAAAGTCGGAATGGATAAAACGGGAGTGGCCATCGCGCAAAAGCTGATCAGATAGTCGATATATATTCCTCCCTCAAGCACATACCATTGACGTAAATTCATTTATATAGGACAGATCTGTGAAAGGTGTAATGGTAAGATGAAATGGTTCCTTACGACGTTTGATCCTCACCACAGGGCCAGTATGAACCAACAGGGCAGTCGTACACACAACAAACAGTATGGACAGTTTGGCCGGCATCTTGTACACTGAAACATGAAACGGAAATACAAATAGCACTTGTTTTATCAGTCGTCCGTTTTTGTATTCACCTTTCTTAAGCTGACGAAAAATACGATTTGTAAATAGCAGTATTTAAAATCTAAACAATTTCCTACTAAATCTCTTGGCTGAAGTTTGAACATGAAATTGTCGATTTCTCGCGTCAGGTACTGCTATAGTTTAACATAACAACATATTTATTCGCGAGAATTATTCAGCCCAGACAGTTGAAATTACGTGACTTTTCAATACATGGTATTGTCAAAATCGATGTCTCAATTGTTTTTGATATGCTATATTTTTGGAAATATTGAACTTCAAAGTAAATGCTTGCAAATTTCGGGAACTTTCTCAGTGATTTTAAGAAACTGATAAATTTTAGTTGATAGTTTCTTTCTATCAGACAGTACTTTTGATGCGAAAATAACTTGAATTATTCACACATCTGTTAGGCACGGCAAAAAGAATTTTCCGATTGGGAGGGCTACTGTCCCAGCATCTAATGCGAGGGTCCAGGGACCGCTATGTCCCGGAAGGTCTGGGGTTCTAGACGTCAGGAGACACGTTCTGGTCAATTTTCGATGAATACAATCGCAAATCATCAATCAGTTATTACTAATCTTTTGTGGTTGTTCATTATGTGCCCCCCCCCCTCTAGAGGGGGCATATAGCGATCGTCCGTGCGTCCGTCTGTCTGGACGCCCATCTCAGTTCCTGAGATAAGGCTTTTGGTTACCAGTTTCTATGGTCACCATATTCGTGAATATATTGGTAACCAAGTGATAAAGTGATAGAGAATAACCTGTAAACAATGTTTAATGCCATCTTAAAAAACAAGATGACCGCCATTTACAGAAATCTACGGTGCCACCAGATGAGGCCTTGCCCTGAACATGTGGGTGAAGCCATTGGAATAATATTCAGAGGAGGTTAGATAATGAGATGAGCAAACGTAGGTTTCAGATGAAGACCATTTTGAAATTCAAAATGGCCACCAAAGAGGCGGATAAAAAAGTTCGTAATTTTCATAACCTTCAGAACTGAAGCATGTGGACCGTCTGCCCCGAATTGGGGTATATAATAAATTAGTCATGAGCTCGGGCCCAGGACTCGTCCAAACAAAACACGTATAATACAATAATAACCTGTGATAGTTTGTAAGAAATATCCATTCAAAGCAGAGGGTTTTGTTTTTAGAAAATTTAGAATGATTTTTCATGTATCGACAGCAACAATGAAATATTTTCATCCTGGTCTATGAGCTTTAGTCTCGAATATTACAGTGGGCATTTGTCTTGGAGGGGACTGGGACGGTTCGAAGGGTTCAGTATCATTAAAACCCTGTTTACAGGGGTAGCTGAAATTGCTTTTTATTCTCGATAAAACAAGCCTGTTCGGGAATATACCCCAAATGACACTTGCTGTAACGCATTTTATATAACCAAATAACAAATTAATATGGGAAAAAACTTCCCACTTTGAAGAACCAAGAATTTTTAACAGTAATGCAATATAATCAGAACCCCTATAAACACGCAGTTTACCCAATAAACATATTCAATGTATTAATAGTTAATGCACTTTCTCGTTATAATTCAACTGATCCTCGGGCTCCAGATGTACATATGTGCTGTTACTAACTATATTCACGCACAGATACCACTTGCAGCGTGTAACTGATGAATTATTCATACCGGAATACAATTTGTGAAAAATTACATCGTGACTCCATTTATGTTTCGCGAATCTAAAATTACAGTTTGTTGTCCACGAACGCTATCCTTTCGTACAATAGTGGCGCCATCCTACTCTCTCTCGCTGTCTCTCTCTCTCTGGAGATTTTAACCGATAATTTGGGCATTTCTAGCGAAACATATTTATTTATGTTGACCCTGTCTTCAATATATGAGTAACCGTAATTTTATGTTATAGTACTTTTATAGAGGCATTCCATTCATAAAACTTCAATCACTGATAATCATATTATCATGTATATTTTAAACATGCCTTATAATGCCTGAGAAGATAATACTGGATAAATCATATGAACGAAATAAACAAATCTAAGATGCAATAAAGATAATTGGAAATAGAAAATAAACATCTTCAGTTTTAAGGCAGGTTCTGATATAAGGCAGTTTGCACATACGTTTTGATACATTTTTAAACGTAAGACAATAATACTGGGTGTTTACAGTTGAATAATTTCACAGATTCCTGCAGTAGTAATACAGACTGTCATAAACTAATATAGCATATCTAAACGTAATACTGACATCTCGACAATGGGCAAACGCATAAAAAGCAATTCTGTTCCCCGATGATACCAAATATGAACAACCGATGCATGGTGAACAAAATTGGATAGGAATTTGTCAGATTTATATTTTATCATTTATAATACATTGACTAAATATAATTTTAAAAGGTTAATAAGTTGATATATACACATACCTAAATGGTGCAACAGTACCAAAGTAATACTGGTAATACTGAGTGGAGAACAGCGCTCACCTTCTATGCTTCACTTGTATACTAGTCCCAATGTAAATTTTTTGTGAGCGCTTTCCGGTGCTGTTTCTTCATTTATACTTATGGAAATTTGAATAAAAATTACGTCAGCTGGACGACAATTCACATTAATTAACGCTAGAGTGGTCAAGTCTCACGATAATGGCACGATTAGTGGTAAGGTGTGATATTTCAAACAGTGTTGTACTTTAAGATTTATTCATGCGAAATGCAAATTCGTCAAAATTGTTGGAGAATCGTTTAGCCGAATTCACCGTTACCAGCTGTATGCTGCATATCTTAATAATAATTACATGGCTATAATGTGAATATGTGTCATGCCGTGGTCGGGGGCTTTGATCCTACGCTACGTGCGCACTCTGATTGTTGGACAGATGAACTAATAGAGTTAATCGATATAGGCGATCAAATTTAGGTTGTCTGACAAATTTAACTTGTTTTATCGATAAGATAAGGTTGATTATTCGACACGGGTCAATGTGAGGGCAAAACATATCACAATACTTATGCAAAAAAGTAAACGACCCCGTCCATAAGCAAATTACCTGATTTCACATTTACAACATGAAAATTAGAGGTCTTATTGTAAATTAATGTCAGTCTACTGGTTAAACCATATCTTTTATAAAAAGCTGACATGCTATAGCAATATGACAATATATAATTGATAATAAATGCAAACGTGGCCTTACTTAGTACGGAATATTGATACTGTTTTTGTACAAGCATTATAAAACCTCATTTTCTTTTGAAGCTTATTTAGACGTTTATAATTGTAAGCACAGGACAGCTTTATCTAGATTACGAACTTCATAGCATGTATTAATGGTTGAAACTGGCCGATATGGCAGTAATAGATTAGACAGGATAGACAGATTGTGTGAATATTGTGATCAAAATGTTATAGAGGATGAGTACCATTTCATTCTAATGTGTCCACGTTACCTGAAATGCGAAGACGGTATATTCCACGATACTATTGGTCAAAACCTAGTGTTTATAAATTAGTGAAACTACTATCCAGTTCTTCTCCAAAGATAACCAGAAAAGTAGCCCATTATATTCACGATGCATTTCTTAGTCGCCAAAAGAACAGATAATTCATTCTCTCACATTCATTCTGATCACGATATATAACTAGATTATTCTATATTTAGTTCAGTGTGAATATTACATTATGATGTTAACTAGAATCTATGAAGCTGCTAAACCGAAAGCTAGCACCGGTATGTAAACAACTTTATTTGCACTGTTACCTTACCCACCGAAGCTGTTACGAGAAGCATGACTTAATAAATGGTATCCTTACACAATGAGTACAGATTATGCAATCTTGCAGACCGCTTAATATCGTTAAGGCAGTCTGTTAGAAATATATCGGTTACTCTTCAGTCGAAAACTTCTTCTTCACATTGACGAAATCAGTGCATATCCACACTTCACATCATAGTTACTCAACAAATTAAGAGCGTTGAGATGAAGGAGGGGTGAGACGATATCTGCCAATGAATTATATTTCTTTCACATGTAAGAAATCCTGTTTACTCTCATGAACTTCGTGAAACGGAAAGTGGATAAGTGTTGAGCACATTCCCTTCGATGTCGATGTCGGTATGTCGGTGTAAACTATGAATACGTTCTGACGTTTTGCTCGGACAACAATATCCCAATGAATGAGGTTTTTCGCTTCCGACATCTCATACCGATATACTCAAACTATATTGGAAACTCAAACTGCAAAACTATATCATACAAATTTCCAGAAGTTGTGCAACCAAACTTATGTTCACCTGGTTGCGAAGCTGTAGAGAAAGTGAAATCAATTTGGGGGAAATATTATAGTGTTATTTAAATAAACTGTGGATAATTAAAAATCTCAAAGTTTAATATAAAAAGGGCATCTATTATACAAAAAAAAAACATATCCACATAGGATTTACACGTATCTACACGTATGTATTACCATTCCTCGAAAGGATTTCATTGGACATTTTAGTTTATTGATAACAGCTGTGTCCATGATGGAAGATCATGCTGTATCTTTGAAGAATGTTGACCCCTTCTGTCTTGTGGTTAACTGTATATTGAAATTTCGATAAAGGATCAGATGTGAAGAAGAATTTAGGAAAAAGCAGAATCTGCCGTCACTTTCACGTGACTCTGATGTACATTTATGCTTTACTAAGCCCGAGGCTCGCCCCCTGTACAGAGCTTTTGGTCTTTGATATATGTTGGCATTGTGGAAAGTTGGTGCTGGGTCGACATCGGACCTTACAGACTAATCTTTTGTGTTAAATGCCGTCATTTTCATCTGACGACGATACAGCTCACCAATCCCCAGTGTACGAGTTGTCACAGCGACACAGCTCACCAATTACCAATATACGAGTTGTCAGAGAATTTTCATCATAGCTCTCTAGATTTGTATCTAATACCGCTTATGCCGATGCTAAGGGCCGTGTGGTCATGTCATCCAAGTTGCCACATGAACAGGTACAATAAAAGCACACCTGAGATACAACACATATCGCGAATCGTTAGATTCTTGGTATGTGCTTTAGAATAGGTTAACCAGAAGACTATGCTGTGAAGTCATGTGGCTCTGTCAGTATGTCGGCACCTCTTCCCACTTCCCTTATATGCGTTGTAATTTCAAAGAGCATACATGTAAAATACAACTGTACAGTATATATAAATACGATATTGTTGACATCATCATCCGCTAACAATATATCCTAGCGGAGTTGCTTTACTGCACTCCTGATAAGTCAAAATCTAACCGTGGACTGCTGTTTGTTACGTGTATGCAATAGAAATAATGGCGATCCAGGTACATGTAATCAGCTTATAGTTAGATAAACATGTATAGTCATGTTCATTAACTTGTACCCAGATAAAAGTATTGGGTGACTTTTGGTTAGATCTTTTGGTTAGATCTTCTGATTATCCAAGTGAGAATCCTGGCTACTGAATGTCAGATTTAACGCGTGTGTTCCAAAAACTGATTCTCGATAACTGATTCTCGATATATTTATGCCGTGAGTTATATATATTTCTTCGGTACTATATAAAGAACAACATAAATGCAATGTTTTTGTATTTATATAGTTGATAGTTGATTATCAACAATATCCTTATGCAAATGAACTGATCGTGGATACAGCATCAGTAAACTACAAGAAATGTCTAAGACACACATCGGTAGGATCCAATGTAACTTATTCCGAATCATATAGACCATATGAGATCATGAAAGGCCTTCTGGTGGATTTCTGAAGCATTTCCCACAGATCACGGCCTCTTTTACAGGCGATATCTGGTAGAGCTGGGAAACAGGCTTTGCTTATCTGCTGGATTCAATCAGATACCAGTATTCTATCACTATAATTTGCAGATTTCTGATCTGTGGATGGAATGTGTTAATAATAAAGCGCACCGGTTTGCTTTTCGGCAAAATTTGTTCTTTTATTTTCAGTTAAAAGGACAACCTCATATTGAAATCTCATCAGTTTGTGCATGAATCCACTTCAGATGCGCGAATTTACTTACAGAGAAAAAAACAGCTTCTTTTCAACAAACGAAGGTTCCGATAAATAATCAGTGCAACCGGAGGAGCATCTCCCCTCCACGAGCCCTCTACAACCACAGGAGCAGCTCCCCTCCACGAGCCCTCTACAACCACAGGAGCAGCTCCCCTCCACGAGCCCCTCCTACATATGCGGTTATTTCCTTATTGCTGTTAATATTCTCTGATTTCTTGCTGTATTTTGTTCAGTGAATAAATTCAATTCAATACTTTGCGAAATTGCCATATACAAACTGATTCAGTTTCAAGGACGCAATCCTGCTGCACAAACGTTTCAGACATCAAAAGTGTTCACGAGCTCATGCGAGAACTTCTTGAGGTTGACTGGGAAACGTTATGAAGATCTGACTTAATGACCCATTCTGATATGTCTGTTGATGTTGTAGCGTAAAGAATCCATTGAATTGTTTTCGGTTATAAAAAAAACTTGAATATTTCAAGATGTCAAATATTATTAATCACGGAATGATTATAATCGAATCGAGTTAATACATAAAACACTGTCTCTTTGTTCTCGTTTGTGTTCACAAATATGGCTATTCAGAAATGTATATTTCCAGGTACAAATTCCACGCCACAGCTGAATTAATTATTTCATCTCATGAATATAATACAATAGAACAAATTCTTCCAAACCAATTTATACCATCATATTTAATACTTCACAACACAAATAAACACGTAAATGTGAACAAATACAACCATTAATTAAATACACAAATAAAGTAAATCTTCTCAAAGATGGATTTAATCAGACCACATGTATTCTACTGATAACGATCATGATAATGACTTCTATAACGATGCCAGGAAACAGTTGAATTGCATTTCACATTGTAGTGATATGACTGTCCAGCAACTATGGTGGATCATATCTGCCATATCGTATCATCGTACTATCGCCCTATTTTTACTAGGGCGATGATACGATGGTACGATGCGATGGCACGACGCGATTATACGACGGCACGAGGCGACGGTACGATGATGCGATGGAAAGTTCTCCACCGTACCATCGTACCATCGCATCGTGCGATCGTACCCTGGCATCGCACCATTATACCATCACATTGTACCATCGTACCATCGCATCGAACCTAGGTAGCATCGCATTGTACCATCTACCATCGCCCCAGTAAAAATATGGCGATAGTACGATGGTACGACATGGCAGATATCAGTCTCCATAAGCGACAGTAATGAGTGAAAGATCGCACAATGATTATAAAATGACCTGGATCAGACGTGACAGATCCAAATGTTCACTAAGCGGGAGCCTCGCCCAGCGCCTGTGTACGTTCTGGGTAGTCACGGCTCTTCCTATATGGTAAGGCACATTACAATCATTCGTAGATATTTTGCCAAGATTTGTATTAATAGAAGCATATTATACAGAGCATCCTAATTCCTGCCGGTTTCGCCAGCTCAACAAATATTACGCTTCTTACAACAGTGTGAACTTTCAACATTAGCATATTACATTTAGAGTGACAAACATTTCGAAAGTTCGTTCCATCGCAATGGAAAATTAGTTTGGCAGTATTGTGTTTAGTAAAACACAACAACCATGCATGTAAATGCTTCTATTTATGGGCGTGTTGGCCTGCAGTTCGTAATATCTCATGGAGTCATACAGAGACTACAGATGGTGTGGTGCTTTTTGCGATCCGGACAGGAAAGGGTTTTTATTATTTTCTTGTCTGGCTTTCTCGCCATGTTGCAATAAACAGCTGTTCGATGAGCCCTTGTTGACTAGGATCGCTGAAAAAGTTAACTGTTTTCGTTTCTAAAATCAATTAAATTCAATGTCTGGTTAAATGCACTGCATCTAGGCTCATCTTGAAAATATGCCAAATACATTGATTCCTTGTATATTGCCTATGTAATGAGGATAGTTCACTCCATATAAACTTATATCACGGGCATATGTAATATATTTCATCAATTGGAAGGAGAGGTAATATTGGATAGTTGTACTCATTCCATGACATTTAGAAATTGAATTCAAATTCATAGTGTAGTTAGGCCGTGGGACTTTGGTTTCAGCAAGTGGTATTATAATGCGCAGTGATAAATTGTCTCTAAAAGTATTTAAAACTGTATATGGATAAGATTATCCAGATAATTTTGACATTTTCCATGATATATCGAGGTCGGTAAACTAAATGGTTAGTAAACGACCGAAAATTAGTTTGTGACTGGTGATTCTGGTGTAGAAAGAAGCTCAACCGGTTTATTGGTGTACCAGAACCACAAAACATTCGCAATATTGTGATTCTTAGCAGCGCCTGGGCTTTCAATCTTATTGAATTTTAGACAGGTCGTCAAATGTTCATTTCAAGGCAGCAACGAATTTCTCGAGCATTGTTGCGTTCCCGTTGCAATATATTTCAGCAGACAACCGAACGCTATAAAACGCAACAATTAACAGCACTAGGCGCCGAATAATGTTGCCTTTTTGCCCTTTGATTGGGGCTGGAAACACAACAATCATAGAGTCAAACACTCAGTCTTTGAGAAGATAACTGCGGTAAATTTGACGTCGAGTTACATGCTCTGGTCTACCGTGCTGGCTGATTAAAGTGTTTCATCGTCTGACCAACTCCATGGACAAATGCAGTGGAAGTGAACATGGCTGGGAATAAACATTCAACAATCAAAAGAATGACCACATTCGAGTAAGAACAGTAGTTCATTATAAATGTACTATGCTAATGTTGAAAGTTGACACTGTTGCAAGAACCGTAATGTATGAGCACGGGGAGAACTGTGACTACTACGCGGAACTCACAAGCGAACCAAGAATGCTGCATGCTGTTAAGCCAGCTCAACACATATTTTCTATGTATAAGCATGGAAAGAACTGACTACTACGCGGAAGTATCCCGAAACACATGATCATGCTGTATCCAACGTTCATATGAAAATCATTATATGATTCTTTTTCAGATACTCAATATATACTCGTATCTAATATTCATGTGATAGGAATCTTACTTAGGTACACGTTTTTCTCGAAACACGTGGTAACGTTGTATTTGATATTCAGTTGAATATCCTGATCGGATTCTTTCTTAGTTACACATGTATCCCGAAATATGTGATCACGATGATAATTTATATGAATACATGGATATTTATTATTCATATGAGTAATATGATAGGACTTTTTTTTATCAGAAGCTTTTATCAGGATGATGAAAAAAAATTGTTGGGTCACTGTAGATTCTTCTACATATAAAAAATTTGTTTAGAAAAGAAATTGTCTGCTTTTCGAGAAGGCTTTTCACGAAGTATCATCTTATTTCATACTCAAAGAGTCGTACTTCTCTGTAAACCAAATTTAAAATTACAGAAAATAGAGAAATCAATCTAATTTGCCAACTTTAACTTTGAAGTTCAATATTCCGTTCGGAAAACTAGGTCATATGCCACATTTCAGGTATCCATCATTTCGAGAAACAAACGGTTTTATTTTCTGGTGAAACTGGTGCAAAATTGAATATGAGAAATCTACCATACAGTATGTACACCTCTGTCTAGAGTCTGTAGAACCTACCCGTGTGGTTTCCGGGTGTGAAAAGTAATAGGAACCAAACGTCGTGATATGACTGAAATAGTGTTGAAAGCGGCGTTAAATCATATTCACTCACCCTTACAATCATTGTCAGATTTGCTAGAAAGAAGGATCAATAAAGAATTTTAGAACTAAGTAAACCAAAAGATAACTGACAGTATTTGTCCTTCAGAGAACCGTCATTCCTTAATTGTGAAACACGGGACAACACTTATCTATCTGATATTCATGTGAATATCATCACATCGTTCCATTCTTGTTAACACATGTATCACAGAACTTGTGACAACTAGCTATACAACGGTCTGTACATAGTTTGATGTCGTTTCACTCTTTGTTGCTCATACATCCAGAATTTTGTGACCACGCTGTATATAATATCCATGTGATAAGGACATTATTTTCAGCATTGTTTTCGGCGGATTATTTTTCGTTCAGGACGAATCTGAGATGGTATCCGAAAATTGTCATTGCTGTGACCGAAATAGACTCGTTTTGTTTAAAAGTAATCTCAGCTGAAAATAGCAATCGAACAAGTTGTTTAGGTGGACATGTAGTTGGGGGAGGTGCAGGTATTGTGGGCACAGCTGGATACAACTGTTTCGGCTTTAGATGTTGTACCGTTCGTTCATTCGTATTGAAAACGAGCCTGAGACGGTATCCGAAAATTGTCGTAGCACAATTCGTGCGACCAAAGAAGAATCGCTCAGTCTACAAGTGATGTCAGTTGAAACGCCGAAAACGAGAAAGTGGAAACATAGCACCAAGGGGTCCAAACACTACGCCTTGCGAATTTCCTGTATATCCAGTTATTCCACCTGACCCGCGTCTGGACGCAACATTTTGTCCTGCATCTACTACATGTCTAGGCGATGCGCCTGGTTGTCTAGCTGCAAAATTTTGCCTTGTACCATCAGCATGATCGGATGCTGCACCTGGCACGGGGCCAGCCGGAAAACCTTGCCAAGCAGCCGCTATATGTACAGGGTTTGCTCCTGACATAGGTTTAGGGGAAAAGCTCTGTCTCGCACCTGCTGCCTGACCAGGTGCCACACCTGATACCGATACAACCGCAACCCTTTGCCCTGTACTAGCTGTATTTCCAGGTACTGATCCTGACGCTGGTCCAGCCGCAAAGCTTGGTCCAACACCAGCTGAATTCCCGGTGTTTGTCTGTACCATAGATTTAGCCCCATACTGTTGTCCTCTTATTGCTGCATGTCCATGATCTGCGCCTGGCACATTTACATGTCCAGGTGCTACACCTGCTGCTGGTCCAGCCAGAAAACTTTGTCTTGCATCTGATGTATGTACAGGGTTAGCGCCTGATGCAGGTACATGTCCAGGTACTGCATCTGCTGCCGATCCATCCACAATACTTTGTGTTGTCCTTCTTCGCCCAGAGTTTGCGCCTGTCACTGGTAAACGTGCAGATGCTGCACCTGACATGGATCCTGCAGGACCTCCTCCTGTACCTCCAACTTGGACATGGCCACCTTTTGCACCCGACACTGGTATAGCCGCGACACCTTGGCCGTTAGCACCTTGTCCAGGAGCTTTACCCGGTATATTTCGCGGAAATTTACCTGACGCGTATCCTCGCATTGCACCTGGCACATACCCAGGCACCGTACCCAACGCGTTTCCTGTGAAGTTTTGCCATGTTCTTTCACTTACACCAGACACATATACGGCCATTCCACCTGGTACATTTCCATTCTTAATATTCAGTACATGTCCCGCGCCTGCATCTGACAAACGCCCCGCCATTGCGCCTCGCTCGGGTCCAGCTTTAGCATTTTGTGCTTGTCCTACACCCACATTTGACATACGATCATACACTGCACCTGGAAGAAAACCAGACAGATTATTCGGCACATATCCAGACACACTACCTGCCACAGGTCCAGCAACAACATTTGACACACGTCCTGCAGCTGTGTCTTGACGACTTTGACCTGGCATAGATACAGCAACTGCGCCTGGAAAGAGCCCATTTACAGCATTCAGTACAGATCCAGGTACCATATTTGGTACGAGTCCAGGGACATTGTCGTTGCCAGCTACAACAGCCATGAGGGCAGGAGCTTGTCTAGGCCGAGTCATAAATCCTGGGACAGGCCCGGCTACAACCGACATTGATCCAACCGCATGCCCTGGGCCTGCATTTTGTGTGCGTCCAGCCATAAATCCCGGAACAGGCCCAGCCACAACATTTAGCATACGATCAGAAACCGCAACTGGTGCGGGTCCTAGAGCAGCAACGTTTGACGCTGGTTCAGTAACGACAGCCGATGTAGTTGGCATGGTAGTGGAGGGAACCGTAACAGTGGGCTGGGTTGGTTCAATTTCGGGGGCCTCTGTGGGTTCGAATTCAATAGGTTCTGTGGGAACTGTCGGAGGAGGAGTCGTTGGAGACGGCGAAGGTGTTGTAGAGATGACTGCAGTTGTTGTGACATCAACATTTCCAGCAGCGCCTATATATATAGGATTATCAATAGGTACAACATTTCGTGGTGAGACATCTGTTTGACTATTAACGATGACAACCGGTGTTAACATATTCGATGTTTGAACGCCTGCCGCACTTCTAGGATCTTTAGTCGATCCGATGTTACGATAAACGTCGATTGGAGGGCGACCATTCATTAGTCGGTTACTTGGTACATGATTAGTCACTGGACCACCAGCTTGCTCAAACACGGCCCTGTTACCTGATATAACAGTATTTGATGGTAGGTTTGCTTGCTTGTGTATTTGATTTGCTTGTCCATGAACTTGGTGTGCTTGTGCTTGGGCTTGGTTGCGAACAACATTCAAATATAACTCATATAGAGAAGGCGACTTTCCTTGTACAGGAGACGGATTGACTCCGTTGTTAGTTCGTACTACATTTGGTGACCAGGCGCCTATTTGAACAGCTTGTTTGTTGGTTGACACAATAGCGGGTGATGTGAAGCTGATTTTCTCACTAGCAATTATGGAGGGCGTAATATTTGTTGCTGAATCAAGCACAGGTTTTCTATTTTGTATAATGGGAATACTCGATGGAGATTGATTAGACCTGACACTAGCTAGTTGGAAAGTATTGGACTGTAGAATACCAGTTGGCTGTGTGTTTTGTCGCAGAGAATCTACCATCCATGGATCTCCTGGTGGGCCGTGTCCTGTACTAAGAGCACTTCCATCTGGGTGCACCATACCGAAATATGGAGGTGGTGCTGCAGTTGGTGGTATATTGTTGATGAATCCAGGTTCTATGCCTGGTGCTGTTGGTATAGCAGCTACGAAGAAATCTTGGGGTGGCACTGTCGTTTGGAAATATCCAGGGTAGAATGCGTTAAACCACAGACCTCCGTTAGAAATAATGTCAAATGGTGGTGTTGTCATCATGGGCTGGGGTGCATATCCCTGAAATCCTGGGGGTGCGGTAGTAACAGGTATTTCCCACTCCGGGGTTTCTACTTCCACCTCTCCTGCTACGCCTCCGGCAGCAGCATTCCCTGCTGGCCCTGCTTGGGGTGGGGCACCTATTGCTCCGGCTGCTCCTACTGCTCCTGGTTCTCCGGCTTCTGGTGGCTCTACTTCTAAGCCTTCTGTGGCAACCTCTGCAATGACAAGATGGATTATCTAAACATTTGTTAATCCAAGATCACATGGAAACTGGTAGAAGATATCAACTTCACCAATATTGAAGAGGAACCAATGTGATATGAAGCAGATTACAATAAAGCCGTCTTGTTCTCATTTTGGTTGTCAACACATCCCCGCCGACTAAGTTGTACCAGTCGGTTCGGTTCTTAATAAGATCACATAAATTGCGACGGCTGATTGATGTTATGGAAGAGAGTTCCTAAATTCGACAATCCAAATGTTTGTTCCCATTCTCTTAAGCTTCCGCAATTGCCAGAAAAATCTGCCGAAAAGTATCAACTTCGATTAAATTCTTTATGGGAGTAAACAGATATAACTTATGAAAATCATCTTAAATTAATTTCTGCTAATATTCTGTTATTGATAGTCTTGATATATTTTGTGTCCTCATTAGTTTAGTGAAATGTGCTATATTAATAAATGCAGACAACAACACTGCGCTGATCCTCTGTACATATGGTCGGTGATTATTTGTGTGTGAGTGGTACATATTAAAAGCTTCAGGTAATTCGTCAAGTAAACTCAATCACGCAAAGGTAAATTCACACGAAACACCGCAGCGGTGTTCTTTATGTAGACTACCTATTTTGGGACGCACTATCTGCATTAGGTTCACTTGAGCTAGATTCGTGACTCGAGTTGAAGGGTCCTGCTGTTAAAAAAATCAGTGTCATTTATCGAGTAATGTGTGTTTTCCGCGATCTATGTCGGTTGGGGGTTCTATGTGGCATTGACTTCGTAGTGTATATTCAAAATAGAATTTACATCTAGTTTACGTTTTACTCGGTCTGTTTTAATGCAGAAAAGTATAACCATTATACTACGGCTTATTGCTGACTTCCATTACTAGCCCTAAGCTAGTAACTACACAATTCACATGACTGATTACGAATGGCTTATATATGAATACTGGGTGCTGCAATCATAATCAATTTATTGAATTTATCTGCTAAAACTGTAAGCACATTTTAATTACAAGTAAGATGACAATACAAATGTAGCATGAGCATTAGCTTACATAATGCAACGGTAAGCTTATATAGAATGCAAAGACAATAAGATAATTCGATGTCTAAATGTTTGGACACGTTTCCTTATGATACACCAGTTTTCTATTTCTATTTCTTCCTGTCTACATCGTAAACATTGCATCGTCTCCACGTAGATGTATATCCGCAACACACATAGTATTATCACATTCTAATGAGTGAAGTATCAGAATAAAATTACTTACGTCTTTCTATTCTGAAGCCATGTCTTGAAGAAGCAAGACAGATTAGAACTAGCCAGGAACTCGCCAGGATCTTCATTGTCGCATCTGTCGGAAAAGTATTAAATTGAAATGGTTCAGATTCATATCCGCTATCAATCCTGCTATAATCTAATCATTTCATAGATACTGGATAATCGAAATAGTTCAAAAACTGCATCGCATTCCTAAGCCACAACTCATGTACCATTGATAGGAGAAAAGATGGAGAAAGTGACGTCACATCATGCATCTACATTTTACTCGGTATTTTTGTACACAAACCCGCCTTTGATATATATATTCAGGCTACTGTTTGATGACTCCTTTTTTCTGCTCGATTCTAAATGAAGTATTTAAGCCTCTGACTAGGTCAAATCGGGCCTCAAGCTCACTTCTGTATCCATGAGAAGAAGATGATATCACCAATTGAACAGTAGTTTAGCTGATATTTTATTTACTACAGTTAGCTACGGAATGTAGTTCTGGCCTACCAATGGTTTCCAAATATAGGACAATATTACATATTATAGGCATACCATAAACCTCATTTTAATTTATTTTTTTGCTTAACCCATGGCTTCAACCGGTAACGTTCCCGCTTATTACGCAAAATAAGTTCATTTATTTCTGCGGGAGAACTGCAACATAACAATGCAATAGTTCGAGAAAATTGCCCAAGGATTATACGAAAATTACAAGAAGATGATCATTGATATCATTGATAAGAAATTCACGATGAATATTTATAGCAGAAAGGAAAATGTAGCTGGAAAATATGCCGACTGCAAAACTTGAAGTGAAACTCGTTAGGATATTTTGTGAAATTGCTCAGTAATTTTTCCGATGATGCTCAAGATATTTGGAGAAACAGATTCCTTAACATTCAGTCGTAATGAGAGTTATTGCTTCAATACATAATACCCTGGAGCTGTTCCCCACAACCACCGGTTTGTTATATATATAATCATTCAATTATTCTTCATTTTTTCTTATATGAGTCATATGTAGTGTCAAATAGAAATCAATTCATGCAAGTTAGAATAGTTTGCAAAACCGAAAACATGGGAGTTGAAGATAAACAGAAAATATGATATACGCACAAGTCAGATCAGACGTTCAGTAGCCAGCTGTTGTCCATAACGAATTTCACGTTCATATATCTAAATACCTTATTCTTAAGAAGTGATTCGTCAGAGGGGATTCTGTAGGTTATTTGTGCACAATAATCCAAGCAGACACGCAATAAAACTATTAGCACAAGCTAATTACTTGCAAAACATCGGTTAACTCTTTTCAATGATGCCCGAAAAACATCTTGCTAATCTGTTTCATTTACGAATATTCTTCAACCTAAATGAATTTTCAAGTCGTTTTCTCAGTCTCGCTTTGATTATGGATGTTCACCATGAAAATATTGTATTACACGAACCTATTGCGAGCTTCATTAAAAACCCTCAGTACCTTACCTTCGATGCCGTCTCCGAAAATTTCACAAAATTATGGTTTTTTCAGATGTTTATTAGGCAAATTCCGCCCTCAATATTTACGCTGTACCTCGGCAACAACTACGCGTAGAAACATGTACATTCTTTAGCTTATAGCGAGGATCTTATATTTTGAAGGGAACAGCATCCATTTCCTTAGGTGAACAGGTTATGAAATTATCTGGAAAAACTTGAACTGCAATGACACCTTAACCCTACCAGGCCTTGGGGATTTGGGATCTGTCCCAACCTGGGAAGGTTCCGTCGGTCCGCTTTTATTTTCTTTACCCCTTTGGGTAGGGGACTGATCCTTTTCATACTATATACTTGGGGCAGGCTCTCCCTGAAAATGACAGCAAATCCAAGATGGCTAATGAACATGATAGAAAATAAATAAATTTTGGTAAAATAAATTACTTTTATGCCCTTTTAGGGAAGAAATACGCAAAATTATGGACAGCAAAGACCAAAACCAAACTTTTTGAGGGCAACTCGTGGCCGCCATTTTTAATTTTCCCATGATCCTCAACACTTAAGAATATGCAAATGACCCCAATAAGATTTTGCGGAAAAGTTAGACAGTTTCAGCTCTCTTTGTTATGGTGTCGCGATGTTCAGTAGGGGAAGAATGTTCCCACAGGCCAGATAAGGTTAAACTATATATATTCATCTTGCATGAGATTTCGTGGGTATATGAACCACTTCTTCATGGTGGTCCGTGATGCAAGTCCCCGATCGACCATTCATTAACAGATCGATCATCTCTCTGTATCTTGTGACAGAGAGATGGATTGCACTTATCGTCTGTTATAAATTAAAAAGAGGCAAATTTGCGGACCAAAGTTGCGTTGACCTTTGACCTTTTTTACTTCGTTATCGCATGTAACTAATGTATTCACTAAAAACAAAAATTGGTGTCAAACGATTTCCTGATTTTAGGGCTGAGAAGGTAAAAGTTCTTATAATTACATTCTTCTGGGCTCTTTCGAGATTTAATTTTTTTTTTTTATAATATCTAAGCAAGATAAGTTTGCAATGAATTGAATACAAGTGGCGAGTGTTGTTCGTCAAGATCGAGAGACTCTATCCGTAATACCATTTATATGGTAAGTATTAGAATAATTCTTGCCAGGACACTTCACCTATATGTATATAATGGCACAGTTGCACTGGTACATTATGTTGTGTTTGGTCCAATCTGAATTCATTCAAATTTACTTGAACTTTAAAATGATTATATTCCAGCCCAGTATATTCGAACCTTTTAAAATACATGTAGTACTTATCTATCTATTCATCTACTTAAGTATGCATACGTAAGCTATTTAATCTACTGACCTATGACTGTACTTATCATAGTTTGAATAATACAGGCCACCTTTGTTCTCCATATTGCAAATTTGTAACCTTTTATGTCACATTATAGCCAGGTTGGAATATCAAGTTGAACGTGAATTCTGATATCTACTCACTCGTGAACCTGCAAACGTAAAGCTACCAGACAGTCGTCTGAAAGTATCTCTCCCTATCTCCCCAGTCTATAGTTGTTTTATAGGAAGTGTTATCAGAAGGAAGCGAAAAAAGATAGCCGGATGCTGAATCAAGAAACAAATTAATGATGCAAATCCGTGATGCATCGACCATTCATTGACAGATCGATCACTCACTGAATGACTACCTATGATGAAGTTTATTATATATAATTTATTATAATCATAACAATATTTCATGAGCTATGACGGAGTTACTGGCGAAAGTAACAAATTATACCTTTCTGTGAAAAACATTAGATTTGAACAGATTCCAGGTTCTAAATATCTGCTTTATAAGTAGATTATAATCGATGGCATGTTCGTGACCGAAATGCTCTATTAATAGGACCGACCGTCGTTAAGCCGAGAACACGAATGTCTCAAGGGCCCCTCGACATGCTGACAGGATTAACCTTCTAGTGTCTAATTTTACTGTGAGTACATAAAAATGCGATTGTTTTACGCTAATAAAAACAAATTATTTGAACATAATATTTCATTTTTCACGTTCCGCTGCACCTCAGCGTTAGGAAGCTATGCCCAAGCGAAAGAGCCAAGTGAATAACTATGAATTATATGTGCTGAATGAATCACGGTCTCGCATGGTTCGCTGAATTCGTACTACATATAACAGTCTACTGCGGCTGGCCATCAGGACAAAATACTGAAAGAAGTTACAAGGGACGTATTCAGATATAACAATCATAATCAAAGCGTGATTTGTATATCATTCCCTAGATAACGACTTCACAACGAAAATTATATGGATTAAGAATACTGACCAGTGATACGGATTTGATACTTTTGAAACATCATGATGTCTTCCTGGCATGATTGGAAACTGGTTTTTTTTGTTTTTTTTAATTTGGTGCTAATACTGTATGGAAAAAGTCTTTGGATTATGGAGGCGAAGATGTTTTAATTGCGGGCTAGACGCTTGTGTATTCGGATCGCCACAAATCAGCACCTTCATTCCTTCACCTATCTGGCATATAGGTTGAAAATATAAGGTACCTAGGAACTATTTTCGGCCTTGGTTTAAGCATCGTCAGCGGTCTACAGTGGCTATGCTATGAATACATGGCATCAGTACACAATTAATCACTTCCGGGTCGGTGCCCACGATGTACATTGTTTAGAAATTTGAGAGCAGATCTTTATGGATTTTATGAGCAGCGATTTTTCAGCATTTCTGATACATTTGATATTTCAACTTGCAGATGAGTCTTCAAACTGTACTTCCTGGTGTTGATTTGGGCCACTTTGAAAAAAGCATGGTGGATGAAGACATGATCAGTGAAGGGTGAGAAGGCTCCTGTTTACAAATCGAATGACATTCTGTAGCACCAATCAGCTGTCAGTGGCGGTAATTTGAAATTTCCATGGTCAACATCTGTCAAGACTTCCACTGGTAATGTCCCACAAGGTAAATATTGACATGCCAGGTGGATTTATGCATTGTGAATTTTCTGGATTTTTGCCGATTTTTAACGCTAATACATAACAAGTAACAGAATTAATTGTGTACTGATGCCTGTCACACGACATTTTCACATTTGACCAGAGAACTTTAAATCGTCACTGTGGCTACAGTTTTTACTGGATCAGCCCAATTTTTTCCATGATGACTCCTGAACTAAGTTCAAATATTAGGGTTGTTTCAAATTTATGTTATTAAATTATTAATAAAATAAAATAAAAATTTTAATTAATTTTAATAATTTTTTTAATTATTAAAATTATTTTTTTTCTTGCTAAATGTGGTTGAAATAAATATCATACTGATAATGCTGGGTAACATCTCTTGTATTGTTATGCCATTTCTGCGACAAAATTGAGACCTTTTGGAGCAAATATAGGCAAAAAATGACTGATTTGTCAGTACTAGGGCCAAATAGTCAATGCCAAATATGACGAGGTTCATTTAACACAGCTGGTAATTATGAGCAAATTAACTTTCAAGATACAATAAAATGTAAATGGAAGAAAGGAAATTCACATAGATACAATTACATGCTTTTTTCAAAATCTCGACCTCAGTTCAAATCTTCAATGCTTCAAATCATTTATGCATTAATTCACTTTATATCAGTCTAAAACCACATGAAATTAATAATAATTATATCACCTGTAAAAACTCAGATGTTTGTTCCACACACACAGAATTTGCAAAATGCCTTTTGCATTTGTAACTTTAATGAGACAAATAAAATCTGATTAACTGAGTCAACAATTAATCTGACTGTTGATGGTTTCACATTGTTGTGTGTTTATTGTCAGTCACATTTGCATCATAGCAAATACTTTCTCTTCATTCCATTTCCACTATCTCCAGGACTATAAGTATGTAATTCTCTTTCATATTCATATCAGAGATCTTGTAGGTAGCAAGAAACATGGATTACAGGCACCAAATATTAGCAAGCCCCATACAACCCTCTCCCCCCCCCCCACACACACACACATCAACTCTGGGAATTTCGCACAGTGTGACTCAGAGGTATGCCTCCAACTCTGTTGGAAGAGAGGCCTTTCTCACTGTAAGTTGCCACTTTAATCTTTCACCAAACAGTTAACAGTTTAAGTTAGGCAACTTCCAGCTGTCCTCATCTTTCATGGTTGTTAATGTAGCAGAGATCAGCAAATGACCATCAGATATGTTGTCATTGAATTCTATTCCTTTTTTTTCTTCTATGTTGTGTTTTGACAAGTGTTGCCTGTTTGCAGACATTGCATTCATGGATTTGAAATCTGACACAGAATATATTCCTCAATGTTATTTAGGAGTTTTCTCAGTAATAATAACTGTTTACAAGTAATATGTGCATCTTTCTAATTACTGCCAGCAAGATTTTGATGAGATGTAGATCCATCCAATTGAACTGACATATATTCTCTATATGGGAGTTGTGTATACCATAAACACCTCTGTGTTATATTTTGGTATGTGTTGTGTACATATTTGTGTATCTTGCTGTCACTTATTACAGGATTAAACATGTCTTTGATCTTTGTATCAACATCAAATTTAAATCCCATTTGATAGATTACTGGGATGACCCACTGATTACATGAAGAAGTTAACCACTGCCATGAAGGAAATTTTTACCAAATGTAGCCTAAATGAGCAGGTTGAAAACAAATTATGTTTTGACACATTTTGAATTTAAGTTTTCTTTATTTTTAAACTTTAATTTGAATAATTTCATAAAAAAAATGAATTAAAATAATAAAAAATAATTAAAAATAGTGTTTAACATATCTAGTTAATGCTTTATACTTCTTTTTATAGGCAGAAGGATTGTCGACTTGGTGCTTTTTACCAGATGGAAAAATATGTACAGGTTAGTGAGATATTGTACTTTTTACTTGTACCTCAGTCTTAAGTCATATGAGGCAAACTGAGGGGAAATTATAAAGGGGGTACCCTTGGTATATAGGCTGTAAAATCTCTATATGTGCATAGTTTTATCTGTGCCTTCTCAAGAATGTTTGGGAATGGGTAGGGTTTGTTCAGATGAGAGCATTCCTTATTTTAACAATGGTTCCATTCCTGACAGGCATCAGTACACAATTAATCACTTCCGGGTCGGTGCCCCGATCTACATTGTTTAGAAATTTGAGAGCAGATCTTTATGGATTTTATGAGCAGCGATTTTTCAGCATTTCTGATACATTTGATATTTCAACTTGCAGATGAGTCTTCAAACTGTACTTCCTGGTGTTGATTTGGGCCACTTTGGAAAAAGCATGCTGGATGAAGACATGATCAGTGAAGGGTGAGAAGGCTCCCTGTTTACAAATTGAATGACATTCTGTAGCACCAATCAGCTGTCAGTGGCGGTAATTTGAAATTTCCATGGTCAACATCTGTCAAGACTTCCACTGGTAATGTCCCACAAGGTCAATATTGACATGCCAGGTGGATTTATGCATTGTGAATTTTCTGGATTTTTGCCGATTTTTAACGCTAATACATAACAAGCAACAGAATTAATTGTGTACTGATGCCTGTCACACGACATTCTCACATTTGACCAGAGAACTTTAAATCGTCACTGTGGCTACAGTTTTTACTGGATCAGCCCAATTTTTTCCTTGATGACTCCTGGACTAAGTTCAAATATTAGGGTTGTTTCAAATTTATGTTATTAAATTATTAATAAAATAAAATAAAAATTGTAATTAATTTTAATAATTTTTTTAATTATTAAAATTATTTTTTTTCTTGCTAAATGTGGTTGAAATAAATATCATACTGATAATGCTGGGTAACATCTCTTGTATTGTTATGCCATTTCTGCGACAAAATTGAGACCTTTTGGAGCAAATATAGGCAAAAAATGACTGATTTGTCAGTACTAGGCCAAATAGTCAATGCCAAATATGACGAGGTTCATTTAACACAGCTGGTAATTATGAGCAAATGAACTTTCAAGATACAATAAAATGTAAATGGAAGAAAGGAAATTCACATAGATACAATTACATGCTTTTTTTCAAAATCGCGACCTCAGTTCAAATCTTCAATGCTTCAAATCATTTATGCATTAATTCACTTTATATCAGTCTAAAACCGCATGATATTAATACTAATTATATCACCTGTAAAAACTCAGATGTTTGTTCCACACACAAAGAATTTCCAAAATGCCTTTTGCATTTGTAACTTTAATGAGACAAATAAAATCTGATTAACTGAGTCAACAGTTAATCTGACTGTTGAGGGTTTCTCATTGTTGTGTGTTTATTGTCAGTCACATTTGCATCATAGCAAATACTCTCTCTTCATTCCATTTCCACTATCTCCAGGACTATAAGTATGTAATTCTCTTTCATATTCATATCAGAGATCTTGTAGGTAGCAAGAAACATGGATTACAGGCACCAAATATTAGCAAGCCCCATACAACCCTCTCCCCCCCACACACACACATCAACTCTGGGAATTTCGCACAGTGTGACTCAGAGGTATGCCTCCAACTCTGTTGGAAGATAGGCCTTTCTCACTGTAAGTTGCCACTGTAATCTTTCACCAAACAGTTAACAGTTTAAGTTAGGCAACTTCCAGCTGTCCTCATCTTTCATGGTTGTTAATGTAGCAGAGATCAGCAAATGACCATCAGATATGTTGTCATTGAATTTTATTCCTTTTTTTCTTCTATGTTGTGTTTTGACAAGTGTTGCCTGTTTGTAGACATTGCATTCATGGGCTTGAAGTCTGACACAGAATGTATTCCTCGATGTCATTTAGGAGTTTTCTCAGTAATAATGACTGTTTACAAGTAATATGTGCATCTTTCTAATTACTGCGAGCAAGATCTTGATGAGATGTAGATCCATCCAATTGAACTGACATATATTCTCTATATGGGAGTTGTGTATACCATAAACACCTCTGTGTTATATTTTGGTATGTGTTGTGTACACATTTGTGTATCTTGCTGTCACTTATTACAGGATTAAACATGTCTTTGATCTTTGTATCAACATCAAATTTAAATCCCATTTGATAGATTACTGGGATGACCCACTGATTACATGGAGAAGTTAACCACTGCCATGAAGGAAATTTTTACCAAATGTAGCCTAAATGAGCAGGTTGAAAACAAATTATGTTTTGACACATTTTGAATTTAAGTTTTCTTTATTTTTAAACTTTAATTTGAATAATTTCATAAAAAAATGAATTAAAATAATAAAAAAATAATTAAAAATAGTGTTTAACATATCTAGTTAATGCTTTATACTTCTTTTATAGGCAGAAGGATTGTCGACTTGGTGCTT
>JAVTVY010056228.1:0-31624 GCA_036873755.1 Hanleya hanleyi | reverse complement strand
ATATGTGAACGTCCCATAAAATAGTTTTCCTGGATTTTTGCAATAAAACGGAGGAAGGCCACAAGAATAATATTCCTGCAATATAACAATATAGCAATAAAACTGCAAATCGGGGGCAGAGATGGCTATATATGCTCATCGAAGATAGTTACTCACAATCAGATTGTAACATTGTCAGTGGTCAAGACTGGGATATATTATACTCAAGGGAACTTGGACTAGGAAACCTAATTTTGATTTCAGGATACTGGTCAATGAGACTGATTAGACGATACGAATATTATGATTTGACCAATTCTATCTACATATATCTACCCACTGAGCATTAGGCGCTATCAGTTTCATCTGAAAAATCTCTTTTGATTATTAACCCTATCCCCCCACAATATTTTTCTTACTCCTTGAGCAAAGGAGCTGAAAGTTACCACACTACAGACTTGTGTCAAGCTTTACCAGAAAATTTTAAAAAACCAAGATGGCCACGTTAATGAAGTCATAGTGACGCCTTTTAAAAAAGTATCTGCTGGTCCATTTTTCCGTCATATTTCTCGACTTTTTTTATTTTTCCGTTCCCTTCGCAAAAACTACATGTAAAAATAGTGAATAATAATCTAATGTGAAATAAAATGGTTTTGATCATTTTTTTCTCGAAGAAAAACATGAATTTTAATAAATATGACGAAAACATAACTTTTTCTGGTTCCCAACATGTCCGCCATTTTGAATTTACCCTTGAACCTCGGGGTTACTCAAATAGGCTAAATGACTCTAATATGACAAACATCGAAATCACGGAGTATGAGCTCTCATTTTTTTATCATTTCAGAGATAGGATAGAAAGTTGGTAGGCGGCTTGATGGGCCCCGAGGTCTGGTAGGGTTGACGTGGACGTTCGTTTGATCGACGGCGCCTGTGTACGAATGTCCGCTGTCAAGTCAATCGGAGGTAGTTAGGGCGATCGCATTCACTGCATGTCTGATTCAGAGGGCATGTTTATACTCCAGATGCAAGTAGTTTAATAAAATGTTATAAATTGACAAGCCAGATGTGATTTAATCATTTGGAATCGGGTAAGCAATCAAGAAAATGACAAATTGCGGCTCGCATTGCCGCAATTTGTATCGTTTCATGTCACTTAGTATCTCACTTTCGCCTTAGTGCGTATTTCCTTGAACCATCAGTCACGCCGTAAAAAACGTTTGGACTGAGCCGTCTGGCGAGAATAATCCGTCCATTACAAGCGTCTGGTCCGGCATTCATAATTCAGCCGGCGTCCATTAAAGAATATCCGCGTCCATAATCCAAAGACCTATTCCATATAACAGTAGTATTAGCACCAAATTCAAAAAGACAATCATAGTATATATAAACATAGGCTAGATTCCTGCAAGAGAGAAGCGGTCAACAGTTTTCAATGATGCGGGCAAGACATCATGATGTTCCGAAAATATCAAGTCTACTGTGGTGGCTAAGCGTCAGTGCCAATTTGGTCGAGTTGTGACACAGCTCCGCAGATTATTATGCCGCCTAAATTACATTTTAATGACATCATTGATGCTATTGTACGTAGTGACACTTTGGAAGTTAATACGAAATCACCTGGCGGCAACTATGAAACTGAATCCGATATACCAGATGATCGTAAGCTGCCATAAAGAGAATATCGTTTTAGTGTCGGTTTAATAAATAGCCAGGTCAAAGAGATACGTGGTTTTTTACATGGATGATTTGTTTTCATATTGTGAATATTTTTCTTAAAAAATTATAATTCTCAAAGTAAATAATTATTCTCATCACATCAGTATGATACCGGTGATGTTTTAGTCGATTATTTCGAATGATATTCATGGAACAAAGATGCGAGTTTGCGTTGAGTTTCATCTCATGTGACAACCTAGTTCAAATTACATGAACATCGCGTGACGATTCTATATGTGGAAGAGGCAACTGGTATATCGTGAGTTTGGTCGAGGTCTTATGCTGCAGTCATGAAGCAAGGTGATCCTTGATATTGAGAAGGATTTTGAGACGAGAGAAATTCTGAATATTGCTCTTTATTTTAAAATGGTGGGGGCTCATGGAAAGGGTCTCATTTAACTTCTGTTCATATTTGGCACTTTTGGAGCTGACAATTATCAAACTAATAACGTGTCAAATGATTTCTGGAATCACACGTTTAGCAGATTTTTGGCCAGGATAGGCTACTGATGTGTAGAACTTCCTCGATGGTTGCCACACTACATCTTAACCAGCAAATCCGTTGGTGATTGAAATAGAATGGGGGAAAAACCAAGGAAATAATGCCCCGGACTCCCTTATAAATCTCCTCATTCAGTTCTGAATAGAGCTCACATTTTAACGTTTTCCGGACTCGTTCATTCTTCGTTCTATATTTGTGCTATAGAACTCTTTACAGGTAGCGTAATACACGACCTTCAACGATCGTGCTCATGTCAGCGCGACACCGATTTAATCATAAAGTCACATAGGAGATATTTGTCTTAGGAGCAGGGTTCTCCGATAATCTACATGTAATATCCTCTGGCAGCCATCATAAATTAAAGTCCCCTTATTGGAATTTGTTACTGTCTCTCTCCAGAACAATCCAATCATATTGCAATCGCCAAAAGGCCCCATTAGCACAAGTGAGTTGACGGTTGGAACTAATCACAGATAGCGCTAACATATGCTTATCACGTTTATATTGCTACTCGGAGGAAATATCTAGATGATATATGACTCGGGCGTCACCAATATATAGTAGCCATAAGAAGGAAACATAAACCCAGTGTGGAGTCCAATTTCATATACAGTATATGATTTACAAAAATACACCAAAGAAATAACGGCGATCACTAACATCGTACATATTGATTGCTGCAAATTCGTTGGCTTGAGCGAGTCTTACCCGCCATAGAATACGCACACTAAGTTACTACTACAGGACGTTTTATCGTGTGCAGGCATTATAGATTTTTTTATGTTTACATTGTGTAATGACTTCATTATATTCACAATTCTCTATGAAAGCCATTTTCTACAAAGCACGAGAGAGAGAGAGAGAGAGAATTAAGGTTTAACGTCGATCGATGCCCCATTCTCATATATGTTTACATACCAGATACGCGTATCGAGTCTATCTTAATTATGTCTTGCTGAGTTTTATCGTGCGTTCCATTCATGCTAGGGGGTGGAAATGGGAGAGAGATAACAAGGTTTTTGCCTATCGTAAATGAAACAGGCTGTGGATGCTTTCCGTGACCAGTATTATAAATAATGAACACAATATCGTCCCACTGTCAACATAACAGTATAAAAACAAACATACCTTGTAGAAATGTTGTGGCCTTGCACAAAAAATCTCCGTAAATCCACAGTCGGTAAACAATGGAGCCCACAGATGTAGGCATACACAGTAATGTTATGGTCAAATCAGCCAAGGCTAGATTGATCAGGAAGTAGTTTCTCACCTGTCGAAGAGTCTTTTTTCCGGCAACGGTTAAAATCACCAAAATATTGCCAATCAGAGCAACCAAGAACGTTGGTATATACAAAGCTATTAGAACAACAGAACTGGCATTATCCCAACCGTATAAAGTGCCAAAGAACTCGTCAATTATTTCATCCACGCTGAAATTATACGGTGTAATCGCCTGAGAAATTGAAATGTTTACTTTTTCCGAAGCTGGTTCTTTCGCGAGCAAATATTCGGATAGGCGGTCTAATGACATCGTGGCGAAGAACTCAACGTCTCGATAATCAAACTATATCATCACTCCAGTTTGTCGAATATAGGGGTTTTTTTTCGGAAAAGCAGAGCAAAACTACTTAGGGAAGTGAAAGTGCCCATGCATAGCATTTCTCTCGTACAGTTCGTTAATACAATATATTTACAATGCCAACTGAAAAGTAAACAATCCCACAATATCTCTCATAGCAGCTCAATAGTTGTACATGTTGATAGACAACGATACTTCAATCCTATCTACATGATTTCCGCAATTCCAAGCAGTGCCCGTCTCGATGTCTCGATTCCAAGAGAATGTAAGCATGCCTCGTGGTCAGCAATGAATTGCGGTTTTATCTGTCTGACAAGTGTGAAATCCAGCCAATAAAGAGATGGCAGTGGTCATTAGTTTGGATGATGTGTTCTCCTCTCTTCCGTGTGATTCTGCTATATTATTCAGTGAAGCAGGTATCGATGACCCATCTAAGACTTTGTTAGAGCTGCAAGTCATACGGCCTAAGTTACCTTCATGTCCCTCAAGCCACATTTGTCGGATTAGATTAGCCAGATATTTCGCTGCTTCACGACACTAATAGGTTCGCCAGAACAACCGATGAGTCTGATAGGCGTGTATTTGCAGCACGGGATGTGCACAATGTCGAGGAGGCCTTCATCTTAAACTAACCTTCCAGTATATTCCTCTGTGATCTCGGAATTTCAGAGCCGATTTCATACCAGGATTGTTCCGGAGACCGGTTGTGAACCTGTTGCTCCTGGTGATACTCATTTGATCTGGACATTCTGGCTGTTCACGGTATTGATCCCATAAAACGAGGTCTGCTAAAATTAACAGTGGCAAGACCAGGAGTCATTTACATCTATCGGAGTAGAATTATCAACATTGATCAGTGTGATAAATATTGATCCTGGCGACAGTAATTCACGACAGTTGTGAAAGTCATAGCCTAAGAGTTTGAATTGTCCCAATGAATCGGAACGCCCAGATGTCGAGGTATTCTTCTCCTCTTCGGGGATTTCCGAGTATAAATGCACGCAAACTGCATTTAAAGGCATATAATGTTATTTCAAGTACTGTCGTTTCGTGGCCATTCTGCCTGAGTGACAAGCTATAGGTCAACCAAAGAGAGATTCTGGTGCCCAGTACACGAGAGTAATCAATTTTATTCGCCAAACCACGCGAGTACAACGGTAATGGCAGATACTAGTAAACACAATTTTCCGTTTCAGGCTAGAGCGAGAGAGTGCACTCTAATTGCCATAGATTGCGGTAACTATGCGCTTTGTGCTCGTCTACAAGACACTTCAATAGATAATACATCTGGCTTTAGTTGTCAAAAGCGCCAATTGGGAAATTCTCGAAGCTGAGGACAAATCAGGTCCAATGATCACGCTACCAAGAATTGCCTGAGCTCACTCACTGTTTACAAAGGGACAATTGAAATGTTTCCAGAAAAAGGCTATTATCTATATTTCCTGAACTGTTTCACCCGAAGTGATCAATACGTGAACAATTTAAACAGCGGAACACCTGGTTAAATTAAATATTTAACTAATGTAATATAATTGATTTTCTTATTTACGTCATAAAACTTGACTTATATATGTCTTGTACTCTTGATTATGGACGAGCCTGATCTGAGTAACTACCAGTATATACAGCTCTTAACAGTATTTTCCTTATTTTGGGATTACGCTATCTTGAAAGCGAACATGCATTACTTCTCTGATGGTCGTAATGACAAAGCTCCCATAGCTGAATACATGGGAAGATATTTATTTTGGCATTTAGAAAGTAATTGTATAACAGTATTTTCGTTATTTTGAGATTACACTATCTTAGTATAGCACAGATTCTAGTGCAGCGAATTGAACAAGATTACGCAAACTGTCGCAAACCAAGAATGGTTGCACCTTTGATTGATGAGCCCTTCTACGGATCTGGATAGAGTCTTTTTGCTGTCAGATGTAAATGTGGCTTGCGCTGTGTGCGATCCTAGATCTTCGGCATGTAGCATGATGTCATATCACCATATCATGGTCAATAGTTTTCTGAGGTCTAAAAGGCCCGGGCAGTATCACAGTTAGCGGTGCGATAGTCGTCAATCTGGGATTATGCCCTCCTCCCACCGGAACCTCTCATTGGGCTCGCGTCACTCCCAATAAATGTATTTCAGATCAAGGTGAAGATCTGCAATTGGAGACAATTTTGTAAAAAAAAGGTATTTCTAGCCTATCTTACGTGGATGGTTTAATTTGGTCGTGGGCACCTACGCATCGATCAGATCGTTTTCACTGATATGAGAAGTTTCCATTTTCGGAAACCTATTGTAAACGGGCTTCGAAACTGTAACATTACAGTTTCCAATAGGTTTCCGTTTAGTGTCCGGGGCCTTTATCGCAGTGTATGACCGCCATGCAGAATTAACCTGTGATTTATCGATGGACAGTTATGTAAGACCAGCTGAAAATGGAATTGAAATCTCAGGCGATAATTTAATGCTCTTGATAAAACTTGAAATGTAATTTATTATACTGTTTAAAACGTTGTCTAAAATCAGATGAAAAATTTATACCATGTAGTACATATAGTATAATTGAAAGATGAATCCATCGTTTCGACACTTTCTCGATTCCTCTCTCCATACTATACTTATGAGCTGCCGTTTATGACAATATTATACACGGTGTATATATATAATGGAGCATGGAAATATGGTGATAATGAATGAATATGGTGTGAATTGGGTCGTTATATTGGAAATGTTGTTATATTGAAAGTTACAACATATGGGATGGTTTTATCGTATATTGTAACATTGTGGCAATGTATATGAACTGTTATTTATATAGGAGTAAAATGCAAACTAAAGTAGTTTTATATATATTTGAAGAGTGGTGTAATTAGATACACTCTACATTTGCTAAACATATAAACCGATTGAACGTATATAGTGTAAACTGATATTGAACGTATATAGTGTAAGCTGATATATATATAGAACGACTGAATACGGCGTATTTGATACGGCGTATTTGACAAAGACGCTTAACGGATATGGCAGGCGGATATGGCAGGCGGAAGTATGCTGTGAGCATGCACGTTGTGCTCGCGCAAAGCATTGCGATTCCAGTTCCACGATAACAGTGGCCATTGACTGATTCCCGCTCTCAAACAAGGGTCTCCGACACAATCCAACGACTCGACGACTTGGATGCCGGTCAACAGTGGCCAGTGCCATATTAAAATTTGCGAATAGAGAGAGGTCAGCCCGTCGCCACTTTACGGTGGCCCATAGACGACATGCTATATTTTTTTAGTTTTGAGTTTATTTTTTTTTACTTCTAGGTTTCATTTTTTGCGCTAGGTTTCATTTTTGCTTGTTTTAGGTTGATTCCTTTAGTTTTCACTCGGGTGGAAACGTTTCCACCTGGGTGAAAACCTTCTCACCCGGGTGAAAACGTTTTCACCTGGATGAGAAGATTTTCACCTGGGTGAGAAGGTTTCCACTCAGGTGAAAATTCACGTGATCGTGCCCTCGTGTTCGTTCCCTTGCACTGACATTTCGTCAAAATGGAGGGAGATTCGTTCGAAAGTATAGGCCTGGATGATCTCAAACTGTCAAACTGAACTTTTATGTTTGCTCATGCAGTCGATAAATGATATTTCACGTCTGGCATGTTTTATATAAGTTGTATTTTCAAACCCGAGCTCTCTGCGAGCTCACGAGCTTGTCATGTCTGAAAAAAGAAAACTAGGCCATGTATAATCTTGTGCACGGGCATTCTGCTACGGTGTGGGTTCGAGAACGGACGTTTTTTTTTTCCACAAAGCCGGTTACCGTCATTTAAATTGCACCGTTATTATATATCAGTAAGTTATTTGTGTATCGGCACCGCAGAATTGTATTTCCCCGCATCATTCAGTGATTCACAGAGTTCGGTAGCTAAAATCGAATAGTCAGATCGCGCGCAAGTTAAACCGCCTAAGACGAATCGTCCAACGTCCTGTGTCAGATCGTCCAGTGTAGATTTTGGTGCTTAATGAGGCTGGTTTTCTTTCATTCGTAGTAGGGTGAGTTTTAGATTCAGAGATACACTGCTGAAGATCCGTTCCTGGTTGCGGGGGGGGGATATACCCCAGGGTGAAGTGGATGGGTGCAGTCAATGCAGCATCAGGTATGCTATCTGAATATATCAGCATATGGGATTAGGCGAGGCTTAGTTTGTGAAATACAGGGTAGAGCTCAAGCTTTAACAAAACATGAAATAGTATCCTGAAATGTTGAAAACGGACAACCAGCCAAGCAGCCAGCCCGCAAACCAGTCAGATTTCACCAATCCATAGTACGGATATTGCTTCGCAATCCGTCTAACAATTGGTTAAAATAATCACCGAGTCCAATGGATGCACATGAAACTCATTGAATATTATTTATGTTTCAGGCTTGATAGACATATTAACATTAAATATTCCTGCATTTGACACTCGACCGGCCCAGCTGCCAAATGTGGAGTCACTTATATAAGCTTACATTAGAAAGCAGAAAACTCAAAATCAGTTTAACATGGGCCATAATGGCTGACGAAGACGATTCTGAGCCATACAGCAGAATGGATTCAGGAGAAAGAAATGGAGATCCTGTGAATACTATCGTATAACAGGTCTACCGTGAACACCGTATCAACGAACCGAAACAGAAACACAAATTACTTCTATACTATTTCTTCTTTTCTTCGCTGGGTTTGAGATCAAAATTACGTTCAAGCTAATACGAAAGCAATAATTTTACTTTGAGAATCAGTCCGAAGTATTTGTCGACGATGATCTAAACTCTATCCCATCTCACTAGTATTATCCTAAGATGAGGATGGCTTGGAGAAAAGCGCGAGTCAAGGGGAGGTAAGCGTCTAGTCGGGCATCGTTTAGAAAAGGAGGCTAACAGTTGAAGCTGGGCTTTTTCATCTATTATGTTTCTCGAACCTCCACATAATTAGTGTGGGACTCACGAGAGACAACGCAGAAGGTCAAAATTGATCAACTTATCGTTTATTCTCTCGTTCGTCATTTCTCACTATTAGTCCCATTGATGATTGTTAACCTAGCCTCATCCTGAGCTGTGATAGGCCCCACTCTATCTCCATCGTATGTGTTTAGCCTAATGCGATTTAAATGTACAATGACCGTATTTGGTTACCCTATCAGGCATCAATTAGAGGTATCAGGACAAATCTAAACCTCGCCCAACTAAATAAAAAAACTCAATAAGCGCCAAAAACTACATCGGCCGATCCGACACAGGGAGTTGGACGATTCGTCTTAGGTGGTTTGACTTGCGCGATCTGACTGTTTTAGCTACCGAACACTTTGAATCACTGAATGATGCGGGGCAATACAATTTATGCAGATTATACGGGTTCGATTATACGGGGCCTAATTTTCTCTTTTCAGACATGACAAGCTCGTGTGCTCGCAGAGAACACGGGTTTGAAAATACACTGAATCGACAAGTATGATTATAGGTGAATGCACCAGTCCATGTGTCATGCGACCAGTCCATGTGTCATGCGACCATGAACTGTAGATTGGATCACTTCATATTGAAGCCGGATAACAGCTGCAATGTTATAATGAGGCAACATATGATTGTATATCAGATATGTCGACAGTCCATGGTAGCTACCATTTTTCTTGGCAACAGCCCATTTGGCGAGTCATTGGATCAGACGATGTGCTCTCTGTGCATCAGTTCGGATTGACCGTATTTTGACCTACCATGGACTGTCGATCGGCTCGATGATGATACCATGGACTGTCGTAATATCAGACAGACAGAGAATAAACTATTAATGGTTCATACTCCTCTTAAACACACACAAGTGAAAGGAATCGAGAGATGAATGAGTCAGTGATACATGAGGCGGCAGGTAGTAAGTTCCCACGTGTTCATTTTGTGCTCATTTCCTCACACTATAATTCGATGCTAATACCTACCATGGACTGTCCACCAACACCTAAAAACACCTCTCGCTGCAAAAATGTTCAAAAAATTTGTTAACTTGAAATAGTAATAAGCCTACATTTGGTGACAATATAGTACGATATCTCTCCATCAAAAAATGACTGGACACCACTAACCATACCTGTCGTCGATATGCTGAAAATCGTTCATTTTCGGCTGTGGTCACTGTCGTCTGGTCAGACACACGCTCACGCTTGATAACGAAAGCTCCGAAAAACCTACCATTGACTGTGATTTGACACGTGACCGGCGGTGTTTACCTACAATCATACTTGTCGATTGGGTGAAATACAACTTACCGGTATATAAAACACGCAAGACGTGAAATATCATTTATCGACTGCATGAGCAAACATGAAAGTTCAGTTTGACAGTTTGAGATCATCTATACTTTTGAACGAACCACCCTCCATTTTGCCGGAATGTCAGTGCAAGAAAACTAAAACGAGGGCACAATCACGTGAATTTTCACCTCAGGTGGAAACCTTCTCACCCAGGTGAAAACCTTCTCACCCAGGTGAAAACGTTTTCACCCGGGTGAGAAGGTTTTCACTCAGATGGTAAACTTTCCACCCGGGTGAGAAGGTTTTCACCCGGGTGAAAACTAAAGAAATAAACCTAAAACAAAAAAATGAAACCTAACACAAAAAATGAAACCTAGAAGTAAAAAAAATAAACTCAAAACTAAAAAAATATAGCATGTCGTCTATGGGCCACCGTAAAGTGGCGACGGGCTGACCTCTCTCTATTCGCAAATTTTAATATGGCACTGGCCACTGTTGACCGGCAACCAAGTCGTCGAGTCGTTGGATTGTGTCGGAGACCCTTGTTTGAGAGCGGGAATCAGTCAATGGCCACTGTTATCGTGGAACTGGAACCGCAATGCTTTGCGCGAGCACAACGTGCATGCTCACAGCATACTTCCGCCTGCCATATCCGCCTGCCATATCCGTTAAGCGTCTTTGTCAAATACGCCGTATCAAATACGCCGTATTCAGTCGTTCTATATATATATCAGCTTACACTATATACGTTCAATATCAGTTTACACTATATACGTTCAATCGGTGTATATGTTTAGCAAATGTAGAGTGTATCTAATTACACCACTCTTCAAATATATATAAAACTACTTTAGTTTGCATTTTACTCCTATACAAATAACAGTTCATATACATTGCCACAATGTTACAATATACGATAAAACCATCCCATATGTTATAACTTTCAATATAACAACATTTCCAATATAACGACCCAATTCACACCATATTCATCCATTATCGCCATATTTCCATGCTCCATTATATATATACACCGTGTATAATATTGTCATAAACGGCAGCTCATATATACTGGTAGAGGTTGATTGGGGGGGGGGGAGGTGGGAGGCTATAGAACAACAGAGACGAATATAGTTTCTGGCTACAGCAATGGGTATTGTGGCTTGTCAGTAATACAAAGGCTCGAACGATAGACCGCGCCAAACTTTATACTTGTAATGTGTAATAAGTTATGTTTTGATGGCATCATCTTCGGATCAAAAAAAGCGAATTTTCCGATATTTGACCGCGTATTGATTTGCTCTGAAACCAAATTTCGGTAACCTTTTCCGAGTTCTGCCTTCTGACTGTTGGTATACTAGCACATTACATTATCAGATAACGTCTAAATCCAGTTAACTTTCGACATTTCTAGGGATAACTGTATCAGCTTGCAACGTACCTTAATCTTCGAAACGATCGGTGCTGGAGGAATTACCCCAGCAAATATTGTTGTCAAGAAGTACGGTTATCATCCACTCGTTACATGCACGAAACAGAACTCGGACATTGGGCTATATATACGTCGGTCGTTAGCGTCATTCTATCATCATCATTATATATATATCAATGGAATGACGTCAGAATACTTTGAGCAATCATCTCATTTAGTAGGTCCCACAAAATATGCCACAAATTGTGTAAACTGCAGTTTTCGTTAGAATTTGGTAATCCATGACGGTGCATGGCCATGACAATTTATCAGCTGAAAGATTTTTTCTTCAAAACTAAATTGGAATAATAATATACAAGCACAATCAGGTTTCATGGGGCAAATACCCAGGTTAGGGGAATCCCGCTCAATAAAATGGAAGTAAAAGTGTCGTTTTCGCTCAATAAATCAGTTCACATAATGATTTCAGCAAACTCCTCTTCAGGCGCATACAGATATATTTATCCGCATTAAATGGTAGTAAAAAAGTAAATTGTCATCTATCTAATTTGCATAATAATAGGCCAAACATCCTTCGCGCTGTTTAAACAACATTGACTGGTTCTTCACATGGCAAATTAATTTTATGACTTGAAACAATAGAAAAATCAATGCGCCTGAAATTTTGATGCATTGGTTAAGAAGAAATCAAAAGTTATTGAGCAAAAACGACCTTTTTACCTCCATTTTTAGAGAGCGGGATCGCCCTAAACTGATAACAGCTGGAATGGAGATTTGGAATGATTCAGAAACATATTGATTGGTTCAAGCACTGTCACACTCAACCGCGATCACGCTGGTGCTCCCACTGCGACCTGTAAAGTATGAAAGCGTGAAGCAAAGCGCAGGAAGGTCTCTGAGAACGATTTGGTGACGCAGTGGAAACTGTCAAGGACGAGAGAGAGTCGCTATGAGGGTCGGCGCTATGACGAGAACGGCGTAATGACGCAGTACAGTCGCCATGGCAGCGCAAAGCGAACTACATGAGCATATCGTGGACGTAGCAACAACGCATAGAAGCGACTTGGGGTCGCAGAAATCGTCCCCTGCGACTGGTGTGCGACTGCTGTACGCTAATTGGGCTCTCAATACGTGCCTCTTCCGTTCTTATTGCGCTGTTACTGCACTTCTACTACGCTTTGTGGGCTTGTTTCCGCTCATTCTACGTCCACACTGCGCTGCCACTGAGACTATGACGCTCGTTATACGTCCAAGGCGTTGTTCCGACGTTTGCAATAGGTTCACAGTGCGTTCTTATTACGATCCCACTTCCACTGACCCCCACACACACATTTTGGTATAAATACAGCTCCATCGTCTATACACAATCAGTGTGCATCTGCTCTTCACCATGGCCGCAGACAGGCATGCTGAAAGTAGACTGATGCCCTGGTCGCAGGAGGCTCTATTTTTATACACGCCGCACATGCGCAATAAACGAGTTGCAAAGGTATTGAGAGCTTAGTGAGAGCGCAGCGGCAGCGACTTGGACGCACTGAGAGCTCACTGAGAGCACACAGAGCGCAGTGGGAGCGCATTGAGAGCGCACTTTTGATCAAACTGGGAACGCATAGGGTCGCAGTGAGAGCGTAATAAGCGAGTCAATAACGTACTGTAAGCTACTGTAAGCTACCTGGTGTCATGAATTTCACAATTTTCGGCGATGTCACTGCGTAGTGGTGAAGTCCGGGAGCGCAAAGCGATCGACGGCTGATCGCAGTAGAGTGTGACAGGCGTATTCAGAAATAGTCTGAGAAGTTTCGTCTATATGTAAAATATTCAGATCTGTTTAGATCGTTCTACAAACTAGTTCCACGATAAGGAACTGTCTTTCCCCGATGATATGTAATACAAACGACAGATAGGATATTCAGTAAACAGCTACATGTATCGTACGTCCAAGAATTCGAAAGACTTAAAAACTCCTAAGGATTTTCCCCCGCGGTTATAGCGACAATCTAACTGTATTCGAAAAGGGAACCAGTGCAGCTGTTCCGACGTTAATCTATGCAAATTCCTGTAGTCATTGGATGTTTCTTGGTCAGCTGTTGTTCCACGTCAGTAGTAGTGTCTACTGAAAAAAGGTAACATTGGCCTCTTTGCTCTTAAACTTGAGGCGTTGGCGCTGGAGATTGGAAAGTAACCTCTGCCAGAGTTTGGCCGCCATCTTGAATTTGGTAAAAAAAATTACCAATGTGGCAGCGGCTTATTCTCTTGAACTCCGATACAAGGTCACGTGACCTTTGTATTCCTACGCGGTGATGCGGTCATGTGTGGTGGTGATGGGTCTGCTTCCGCGGAGAAAAAGTAGTCCCCAGACTTCAAATACGCTGCATGGTCCGATTGGGTCGAGTGAGGTATCAAAGTGAAGCATTCGCGAAGGGGCATCTGAGGGGCTGGATGTGGGGTTGAAATAGCGTCATTCTGCGCATGCGCGTCATTCTGCGCATGCGCGGTGGACCAAGTGTATGGAAATAGACGTTTTGGGGTCTAGGTGGGCCACTAATGGTCCGATGGAGTCGTATGAGGTATCAATGTGAAGCCTATGTGAGGGGGCATCTGACTGAACTAGTGGCTCGGGCGTTGTCACCATTCTGCGCATGCGCAGACAGGGAATTGTGGGAAAAGGGTATGGAAATAGATGTTTTGGGGTCTAGGTGGGCCACTAATGGTCCGATGGAGTCGTATGAGGTATCAATGTGAAGCCTATGTGAGGAGGCATCTGACTGGACTAGTGGCTCGGGCGTTGTCACCATTCTGCGAATGCGGAGACAGGGAATTATAGGAAAAGGGTATGGAAATAGACGTTTTGGGATCTAGGGGAGCCCCTAATGAGCCGATGGAGTCCAGTGAGGTATCAGTGTGAAGCCTATGTGAGGGGGCATCCGCCTGGACTAGTGGCTCGGTCGTTGTCAACATTCTGCGCATGCGCAGGCAAGGAATTGTGGTAAAAGGGTATGGAAATAGACGTTTTGGGATCTTGGTAAGCCCCTAGTGCCCCGATTGGGTCGAGCGAGGTATCAATGTGAAACCTATGTGAGGGGACATCTCCCTGGACTAGTGTCTCGGTCGTTGTCAGCATTCTGCGCATGCGCAGACAGGGAATTGTGGGAAAAGGGTATGAAAATAGACGTTTTGGGATCTAGGTGGGCCACTCGGGGTCCTATGGAGCCGTATGAGGTATCCATGTGAAGCATTCGTGAAGGCGCATCCGACGGGGTGAGCGACACGTGGAACTGGCGTCATTCTGCGCATGCGCAGTAGACCAAGGGTATGAAAATAGAGGTTTGGGGATCTAGGTGAGCCCCTAAGGGGCCGATGGAGTTGTATGAGGTATCAATGTAAAGCAGTCGTGAAGAAGCATCTGCCTGGACTAGTGTATCGTCCATGTTCAACATTCGCGCATGCGCTGACAGGGAAATGTGGGAAAAGGGAATGGAAATAGACGTTTTGGGGTTTAGGTGGGCCACTATTGGTCCGATGGAGTCAAGTGAGGTATCAATGTGAAGCACACGTGAGGGAGCAGCCGACTGGGTGGATTTGGGGTAGGAATATCGTCATTCTGCACATGCGCAGGCAGGCCGTGGTATGGAAATAGACATTTTCGGGCCGATGTGGCCCACTAGTGGTCCAAGTGGGTTGTGGGAGGTGTCAAAGTGAAGCTTTTGTGGGGCAGAGTCGGAATGGCGTGTTTTGTACTGCAAGTCGCGTCAGTCTGCGCATGCGCAGTTGGGTGTAGTAAGTAAAGTGGCCATTTTGGGGAAGTGAAGGCAGGTATTTGGTATAGAGATGGAGCACTATTGCTCCGAATGCGTGGTGTGGGGTGTCATTTTGTAGCTCTCGGGGTGTAGACCCCGATTTGAAAGATGTCCAATCCATCTGTGACGTCATCGGTGACGTCATCAGTAGGAGTAGTAGCCAAAGTGGGCATTTTGGGGGTTGTGAAGGAAGGTGTTTTGGGGTAGAAATGGACCATCCTTGGTCCGAATGTGTCGTGTGAAATGGCATCTTGTAGCAATTACAAGCGTCTAGTCCGTCATTCACATGGACTGATGAGGGACACATGTTCATTCCTATATTTACAGACACTACCACCACCACCACCAACACCACCACCACACACCACCACACACCACCCGGTGGTGGTGGTAGCCCCCGTGTGGCAGAGCTCTTGGATCGGAACTCTCGGAGCTCAAAGCTTGTGGAGCTCAGAGCTCGGAAATGACGTCATCGCAGGCATGCGCGTGTACCTGTGCTGCACCCGCACCTTGGTGTACCCTATTCCCTACGGGCTATAGGGTACAGGGTGCAGCACAGGTACACGCGCATGCCTGCGATGACGTGATTTCCGAGCTCTGAGCTCCACAAGCTTTGAGCTCCGAGAGCTCCGATCCAAGGGCTCTGCCACACAAGGGATACCACCACCACCGGGCGTTGACACGACACATTCGGACCAAGAATGGTCCATTTCTACCCCAAAACACCTTCCTTCACCCCCAAAATGCCCACTTTGTCTACTACTCCTACTGATGACGTCACCGATGACGCCACTCCAATCACCGATGACGTCACGGATGGAGTGGACAAAATGACACCTCACACGACGCATTCGGAGCAATAGTGCTCCATCTCTACACCAAATACCTGCCTTCACTTCCCCAAAATGGCCACTTTACTTACTACACCCAACTGCGCATGCGCAGACTGACGCGACTTGCAGTACAAAACACGCCATTCCGACTCTACCCCACAAAAGCTTCACTTTGACACCTCCCACAACCCATTTGGACCACTAGTGGGCCATATCGGCCCCAAAATGTCTATTTCCATACCACGGCCTGCCTGCGCATGCGCAGAATGACGATATTCCTACCCCAAATCCACCCAGTCGGATGCTTCCTCACGTGTGCTTCACATTGATACCTCACTTGACTACATCGGACCAATAGTGGCCCACCTAACCCCCAAAACGTCTATTTCCATTCCTTTTTCTCACATTTCCCTGTCTGCGCATGCGCGGAATGTTGAACACGGACGATACACTAGTCCAGGCAGATGCTCCTTCACGACTGCTTTACATTGATACCTCATACAACTCCATCGGCCCATTAGGGGCTTACCTAGATCCCGAAACGTCTATTTTCATACACTTGGACTACTGCGCATGCGCAGAATGACGTCAGTTCCACGTATCGCCCACCCCATCGGATGCGCCTTCACGAGTGCTTCACATGGATACCTCATACGACTCCATAGGACCACGAGTGGCCCACCTAGCCCCCAAAACATTCCATACACTTTTCCCACAATTCCCTGTCTGCGCATGCGCAGAATGCTGACAACGACCGAGACACTAGACCAGGCAGATGCCCCCTCACATATGCTTCGCATTGATACCTCACTTGACCCAATCGGCCCACTAGCGGCTTACCTAGATCCCAAAACGTCCATCTCCATACCCTTTTCCACAATTCCCTGTCTGCGCATGCGCAGGATGTTGACAACGGCCGACACACTAGTCCAGGCGGATGCCCCCTAACATAGGTTTCACATTGATACCCCACTCGACCCAATCGGACCACAAGTGGCCCATGTCAATCCCAAAACGTCTATTTCCATACCCTTTTCCCACAATTCCCTGTCTGCGCATGCGCAGAATGTTGACAACGACCGAGCTACTAGTCCAGGCGGATGTCCCCTCACATAGACTTCACACTGATACCTCACTCGACTCCATCGGCCCATTAGGGGCTCCCCTAGATCCCAAAACGTCTATTTCCATACCCTTTTCCCAAAATTCCCTGTCCGCGCATGCGCAGAATGGTGACAACGCCCGAGCCACTAGTCCAGTCAGATGCCCCCTCACATAGGCTTCACATTGATACCCCATACGACTCCATCGGCCCATTAGGGGCTCCAAACAACTATTTCCATACCCTTTTCCTACAATTCCCTGTTTGCGCATGCGCAGAATGGTGACAACGCCCGAGCCACTAGTCCAGTCAGATGCCCCCTCACATAGGCTTCACATTGATACCTCATCCGACTCCATCGGCCCAGTAGGGGCTCCCCTGGATCCCAAAACGTCTATTTCCATACCCTTTTCCCACAATTCCCTGTCTGCGCATACGCAGAGTGGTAACAACGCCCGAGCCTCTAGTCAGTCAGATGCCCCCTCACATAGGCTTCACATTGATACCTCATACGACTCCATCGGACCATTAGTGGCCCACCTAGACCCGAAAACGTCTATTTCCATACCCTTGGTCCACCGCGCATGCGCAGAATGACGCTATTTCAACCCCACACCCAGCCCATCAGATGCCCCTTCACGAATGCTTCACTTTGATACCTCACTCGACCCAATCGAGGTTACTATCCAATCTCCAGCGCCAACGCCTCAAGTTTAAGTGCAAAGAGGCCAACGCTACCTTTTTTCAGTAGACACTACTACTCACGTCGAACGTCGCGTATGCTTGTCGCAAGTGTGCGCAGAATGACGATATTCCTACCCCAAATCCACCCAGTCGGATGCTTCCTCACGTGTGCTTCACATTGATACCTCACTTGACTCCATCGGACCAATAGTGGCCCACCTAACCCCCAAAACGTCTATTTCCATTCCTTTTTCTCACATTTCCCTGTCTGCGCATGCGCGGAATGTTGAACACGGACGATACACTAGTCCAGGCAGATGCTCCTTCACGACTGCTTTACATTGATACCTCATACAACTCCATCGGCCCATTAGGGGCTCACCTAGATCCCGAAACGTCTATTTTCATACACTTGGACTACTGCGCATGCGCAGAATGACGTCAGTTCCACGTGTCGCCCACCCCGTCGGATGCGCCTTCACGAGTGCTTCACATGGATACCTCATACGACTCCATAGGACCACGAGTGGCCCACCTAGCCCCCAAAACATTCCATACACTTTTCCCACAATTCCCTGTCTGCGCATGCGCAGAATGCTGACAACGACCGAGACACTAGACCAGGCAGATGCCCCCTCACATATGCTTCGCATTGATACCTCACTTGACCCAATCGGCCCACTAGCGGCTTACCTAGATCCCAAAACGTCCATCTCCATACCCTTTTCCACAATTCCCTGTCTGCGCATGCGCAGGATGTTGACAACGGCCGACACACTAGTCCAGGCGGATGCCCCCTCACATAGGTTTCACATTGATACCCCACTCGACCCAATCGGACCACAAGTGGCCCATGTCAATCCCAAAACGTCTATTTCCATACCCTTTTCCCACAATTCCCTGTCTGCGCATGCGCAGAATGTTGACAACGACCGAGCTACTAGTCCAGGCGGATGTCCCCTCACATAGACTTCACACTGATACTTCACTCGACTCCATCGGCCCATTAGGGGCTCCCCTAGATCCCAAAACGTCTATTTCCATACTCTTTTCCCAAAATTCCCTGTCTGCGCATGCGCAGAATGGTGACAACGCCCGAGCCACTAGTCCAGTCAGATGCCCCCTCACATAGGCTTCACATTGATACCCCATACGACTCCATCGGCCCATTAGGGGCTCCAAACAACTATTTCCATACCCTTTTCCTACAATTCCCTGTCTGCGCATGCGCAGAATGGTGACAACGCCCGAGCCACTAGTCCAGTCAGATGCCCCCTCACATAGGCTTCACATTGATACCTTATCCGACTCCATCGGCCCAGTAGGGGCTCCCCTGGATCCCAAAACGTCTATTTCCATACCCTTTTCCCACAATTCCCTGTCTGCGCATACGCAGAGTGGTGACAACGCCCGAGCCACTAGTCAGACAGATGCCCCCTCACATAGGCTTCACATTGATACCTCATACGACTCCATCGGACCATTAGTGGCCCACCTAGACCCGAAAACGTTAATTTCCATACCTTGGTCCACCGCGCATGCGCAGAATGACGCTATTTCAACCCCACACCCAGCCCATCAGATGCCCCTTCACGAATGCTTCACTTTGATACCTCACTCGACCCAATCGAGGTTACTATCCAATCTCCAGCGCCAACGCCTCAAGTTTAAGTGCAAAGAGGCCAACGCTACCTTTTTTCAGTAGACACTACTACTCACGTCGAACGTCGCGTATGCTTGTCGCAAGTGTTTCTTGTGAATAATATGGGCTATTATCAGAGCATTCTAGAAAGGCAGATCCATTTGCATCGTGTGCATGGTGTGAAGACGCCCTACACAAATATCTGTCTCCCTTGAATGCCATCTAGCTGAGATGTACGGCTGGAGAAGTGTGCTGAAATCCAATCATTTGAATCGATCAACTAGTTTAACAACAATCTTCCATGTATACGGCATCCTCGCGAGCCAGTGTATCGATCGATCTATTGGGATCGATACACTGGCTTGGTTAGTTACCCATATGAGTTCTGGATATAAATAGATGAAGGGGTTTCCCCTGAATCAACCCTATCAGTGAACGCGCTAAGCTGGTTGATTAGGCCAATCCGCTGCGAGGTACGAGATGTGACAGGTTTGAATTTCATCGCGGGCCAAACTGCGTTTGATGTCAAGCGGAAATCGACATCGGAAGTCAAAGCAAAAACCGCAGGCTGGGGATACCGACACGCTAATTCAAAACAAGCGCGGGGGATGAAATGTACGAGATTGTATAATAGAGGCATCGACTCGAGAACTCATTCGAATCACCAAAAATGTCCAGGTAAACCCTCTGTGAGGATTTAGGATTTACCTGGACTTGTGAAGATGTGTATACGGTTGACATCGAGATTAAACGATAATACCGAACTCGGGATAAAACGTCTGACTTGAACAACAACACCACCACCGTCCATCTGCCCGAGTATATCTTTACGGGTCCGACACGAGACGTCCACGGCGACCATATTAGGTTGAATCCGATTCTTTACACGTAACTGTATTAGCCAGATATTTTTTGTTAATAAAAAACATGATGTGATGTCAGACTTCATCCTCCTTAGTCTCATCTTTTTCGTAATTCATTGGTTACAAATCATTGCTACAAGCATACCTTAGCGTTTTACACCAATAATTGACGTTCGAGCCAGAGAGACAGCATGTCAAGGAACACTGAATTGGGTACATTGTGGTCGGTAACAGTTTTAAATTCAAAATGATTGCCATACAAAGTCACTTACTTCAAGCAAAATCGCATTTTCATCGCATTGACCTTCTCAGAAATTTGTATGGATAGTCCCTCTGAATTGGTTCACTATTCGAATTCCAATGCAGACAACACGTATCAACTCTTTTCCCACGAAGTAGGCTCTCATTTGCAAATTGTCCGGTAAAGAGTGAGTGAGTGAGTCCATCCGAATCCTTTCGTCAGCAAAATAAGGAGAAGTGTTGACAATAGAACCTTGATTTTTGGTTTGAATGTGCATTAGGGTTCTGAGCCGACCTACATTTAATGAAAATTTGACCTACTTAGGTGATCTATAACATTACGCTTGGACCCCCAAGTTTTCCTCGAGGTATTCGTGTATTGCTATGCATATCTCTCGCTACAAATATGGCTATAACCTTTGATATCCTCCCCATACCGTTAACATTACCCCCAAATTCCCTATACCTTTCCAGCCATTTACTTTCCTATATTTATAACATTATCCACGTCACCGAAAGTGACGTCATCCAGCCTCTACATTTCCCTTAACTCCCCTCCCCCCCCCCTTCACCGCCACAAAATATTCTAAGAGAATTACGATTTATTCCAAATTCTTTCTCCGACATAATAAGGAGAACTGTTGACATTAGAACCTTGATGCAGGAACGTGCATTAGGGGACTGTTACCAGCAAGTTCTGAGCTGACCTACTTTTGATGAAAATCTGAACTACTTCGGTGACCACCCTACTGCGTAGGTCCTGTGACGTTAGTCACACTACTCATGTAATACAAACATGTAACATATATTGCACACATTACACTCTCTAATCATCAACAGTGTTTGACATATCAGCAGTACATGTATACCGGCATAATACGCAAGATAAACGTATCTGAAATTTCGCATGCGAATACTCTCGAAAAGAGTTGTTATCCATAATAATTCATTTGGTTACTGTATTCCAACTTCAAAAATGCTTCTCAAAGAACTATATATATTGTCTATTTGAGTGTTTGCATGAATTTCGGAGCTAACAGTGTCTTATGAATAAAAGATGTTCGATTATCGATGGAAAAGTTTCTAACATAGGAAGGCTGACTACTGGATGTCGGATGGACCCTTGTATTCATAGAGGTATCTCATTGTCGACAGTCGTTGGCTTTGCTTGGCTTTTGGTTTGAAGTTTTTCTTTCTCTCCAACATTGTCTTACCATGTTAACATCTTTACACAGAATATTCCCCGACTATTACACCAGAGGAATATTCCTCAACATAATCAAGGAATTTTCCTCACCATTTTAATGCTACGGAATGTTCCTTATTGAATTTTAAGGAATAGTCCGTTGGTGTAATAGTCGAGGAATATTCCTTAAATTTTAAGGAATTTTTCTGTTCAGTGTATCTCCCCAGCAAACCTGAATCCAAACAGAAGAATGATGTCGTCGCTAACACTCAAACATCCATCAGAGGTATACATGTTACATGTTGTCTCTCCAAACGTGTACGTAACCATGGTAACTATGTTACACCTTGATGAATACACATCAAGCGTATGGAAGAAATACGGCGCGGTGGAATAATGCATACATCATACATGTACGTTACACAATCAAACGAATGATATGTCATGCCATATTCATTTAGACTTGAGTAAATGATTACCAAATGATTGTCTGGCACGTTGCTCGAGGGTAATATATGGGTTCTCTAATCCTCTTAGAAGAGCCCCTATAACAACGAGACCTCTGTGTGAAAATTCGTGCTCAAAAGTTCCACACCGAGAATTTTCTTGTGAGTTTATCGATTCACAATACACAACAAATCAACAGAGAATAGGGATTCGAATGGAAAAATATTGCTCATCCCTCTGGAAGACCTGTATTGGGTCTCCAATGAGTACGTTAAGTTCAGATATTGTTGCAAGACTTCCCTCCTTACCAAATGGTATACCGATGACCTCCACGATTTGGATAACAGCCCCAGTCAAACTTTTCTTAAAATGATATTTTGACATAAAAGTAATTTCACATAGGAAGCTCACCGGTGAGAGTAAAACTATGGGTTATCGAAACAGCAGGTTTGACTGCAAAAAGAGCCATCGCCTTTACTGTATATGAGGGAATCGTATATGGAAGGCCAAATGTCCAAATAATCAGAAACTCTCAGGTATCGACTCGAAAACCTAAGTTTTCTAATAGATAACTTAAGTTATCGAATCGAAAACCTAGGTTTTCGATATTGATAACTTAAGTTTACGGTCGAAAACCTAGGTTATCTACCAGACACCCCAAGTTTCTCTTTCCTTACCGCAAGTTTCTGTTTCTCAACATCGAAAATCACAGTTATCTCCGGAAAACCTAAGTTTTTGATAGATAACTTAAGTTATCGAACCGAAAACCTAGGTTTTCGAATCGAAAACTTAACGGTCGAAAACTTAGGTTATCTAACAGAGTTTCTCTTTCAACCTCGAGTTTCTCTTTTATTTTGGACATTAATCCAGAAAACTTAAGTTATCCATTGATAACTTAGATTTTCGAATTTGTGGTTGTCGTAAAGTGAAACTCGACTAACTAACTTCGAGTTTCGATATCCGGGTATACTATAGGTTTCGCGCCCTTTCCCGCATGTTGACTGATCATAACGTCAGACCACACCATAAACATGTATTCAGCAAACAGATAACTGAGATTATTTATGTAATATAGACTATCCTGTATGACCGAGCCTAGTTTATACAAGCATTATCATAGACTGGGTATTGGTATACACAGAACTAGGCATTTAATCAGTTTAATAGCTATATAATGTTGCATACTGAATTGGGGGAAATAATCTGGTTGTAATTCAGCAATCCGATCAAGCTGACTGATCACATCAGACAGGTCAATGTAATTCACACCAGCAAAGCACATTTAGTGATATGTAAACAGCTACTTTTGGCAAATATTTCGGTTACACACATGCTGTCTCTGGGTCAACAGCCATTAATACTGTGAGTGAATGTTATTTCGCTTATCAGTGTGAGCAGTTTGATTCCGTATAATTAATTTCGTCACGTGGTTCTGTCTGCATTTCTGGTTGATCAACAATCGAAAAAGGGAGCGAAACCCAGAATATAAAAAATATCGAAACTCTAAGTTAGAAAGTCGAGCTTCACGTCACGACAACCATCAATTCGGAAACCTAGGTTATCGACTGATAACTTAGGTTTTCTACACGAATGTCCAAAACAAAAGAGAAACTCGACGTTTAAAGAGAAACTCGGGGTTGTCTGCTAGATAACCTAGGTTTTCGACTGTTAACTTAAGTTATCAATTCGAAAACCATGGTTTTGTCTTGGATAACTTAAGTTTTCTGTTTGAAAACTTGGGTTTTCGATTCGATAACTGTGAGTTTCTGATTATTTGGACAGTTGGCCTTTCATAATCGTATCGACACACTGACCGAAAGGTGCTGTAACTCTGACCAAACGTAATCATAATTTATATGGGCTCTACCATATCTTATATGGCTACAGCACATTGGAACAGCGCCTTGATACAGCACATTGATACATCACCGCACATGGTTAGAGCATATTGAAATTTAATAGCCAACTTACAAGAGTAACCATGGTCATTTTGACATTATGAACGAGCATAAAATAATAATATAACGAAATACATGCTAGTTCCTTGCAAGGAAGTAATCTGTTCATTATATGACAGATTCTGTCTTGCAGGAATTAATCCTGTGATTGTTGTTTTTATATTTGTTGATAATGCTAATGCTGAAATATGGAATATATATCTTTGGATCATGGACGCGGAATTCTTTGATGGACGACGGATGTATATTGAATGACGTTTTATTCAAACGAAATTCCACTTCATTTCAAGCAGTACAATGTATCTATGTCCTCCTTTCTTTGTGTTTAGTCATATGTACACCGTGGATATATTATATCACTTGATTTGCGTATACAGCCTTATCGCGGGGAAAGGAATGAATTAGAGAGGCTACGAAACCAGATATACTTTGAGATACATGTATGTTAGTATTAATTGTTACATCGTTGTACGATAATAATCGCCACGCTAAAGAATCCTGGAATGAAGGAGTTTGTTATAGTGTCCACTAAAATGTTTTGTGATGATGGATAGAGCTCGTCACATTGTACACATGATATAACATTGCTACACGGCGAGATATGTATACGCAATGTGTAGTTCCTCCTTGAAGATAATTACAATTAAGAGCTGGATGGCTGACCATCTCTTTTCGTCCACGTAAGAGGGTTATGATAAAACAGCATCACTGTATTGTGTTAATGAATCTGGAACGACACACGAAGGCAGGATGCGAAGGCAGGATACGAAGCGAGAAGTCAGGATGCGAAGCGCGAAATCAGCATGCGAAGTCGCGAAGTCGCATCCTGGCTTCGCACTTCGCATCCTGCCTTCGCGCTTCGCAGCCTGCCTTCGTCCTTCGCATTCTGCCTTCGCATCCTGACTTCGCGCTTCGCATCCTGCCTTCGTCCTTCGCATCCTGACGTCGCATCCTACCTTCGTGTGTCGGTCCAGATTCATTAACACAATACAACAATGTCCCTTCTCGGCCATCATAGAGGGGTCATGTTCATGTATGTAACACGAATGTTCAAATATGGTGTTATATGTAGACTACAGCTACATGTACCTGCTTTCAAATACGCAAAGAGGAGATAATCAATACAGCTTCTAGAGAACCATCGGAACTGACATTGGAATGGTTTTCTTCCAACAAATTTCTATAAATAGGGGTATAGATTTGCCTACATCCATGGAATAATCCACACCTATTGAAATAGCTAAATGCTGCTGGTAGTTTCACATAACAGAATCAACATATGTTGAAGAGGTTTATTGTACCACACAGACTGATCAGTTTCTTCCCTAAGGTTATCTCAAGAGATCGAGTCACACGAAGAATTATTCGACGACCCGATGAACCACGGATTCCTCATGGATGTAGGATTTTATTCCGCGGAACAAGGCTTTTGTGGGTTTTACTGCTAATCAGGAATATTATATATTAGGAATCCGTGGTTCATCGGGTCGTCGAATAATTCTTCGTGTGACTCGATCTCTTGAGATAACCTAATGGAACAAACTGATCAGGCGGTGGTACAGTTAGCCTCACCGGGACATGCAGACACGACTATACACCCATCGAAGATATGTAGTCATAAACAGACGTCACATCGCCAATGGTCGAGACTGACATACAATATACTCAGGTAAACATGGACATGGAAATTTATTTGGATTACAGAATATTGGTCGATGAGACTAATTATCGTGATGACCGCTTATATCGACCTACTTCTGGGCATTAGCTGCTATAAGTTTTATCTGAATAATGTTTCTCGTAAAGTGGGAGTTACGTATGCACGACGGCGCCTGTGTACGAATGACAGCGCCAGTTCAAGGCCAAATCTGAGCGATTTCGGGCGGTCGTAATCACTTTATGTCTGAGTCCGAGGGCAAGAATTTTACTCGATACAAGTAGTTTCATATATGCCATAAACTGACAAGCCAGATGTGAATTAATCAAATTTGGACTCGGTGAAGCAATCAAGAGAATGATACCTGGACAAAGGCTAATTCTGTTTCTCGACTCAAGCAATGTTCCATTTTCAATTATAGGAGTTGCATACTACACCTGCTTCGCCTGTCGGAATTGGTATCACTTGGTGTAAAATTTCCCATGGTGCCCATTTCATTTGCCCCTCTGTCACGTCGACAAGTAGTCGGACAGAACAGAACATTCCATCCAAATATCTACTGTCGTGGCTAAGGGTAAGAGCCAATTCGGAGAAGTTGTGACACAGCTCCACAGATTAGTTTTCAATGCTTTTCCTTTATAGTGCCACCAATGATATTGCTATTAATCATAGTACGTAAGATGATAGATGTATAGCACACTGGGCACCTATCAGTTCGCGTGTCAGGACATCTCGTCGTCGACATTTAAACCCCGATAGGCGGTACGACATTTCTACGGAAGCGTATTAGTGCCAGGGTGAAAAAAAAATTCCGAGATTTATCTCCTAATTAGGAGATAATTATCTCCTAATTAGGAGATAATAAGTCCTAATTAGGAGATAATATGTCCTAATTAGGAGATAATTATCTCCTAATTAGGAGATATTATGTCCTAATTAGGAGATAAATCTCGGAATTATTTTTTTCACACTGGCACTAATACGCTTAGGGAAGCGTATTAGTGCCAGTGTGAAAAAAAAAAATCCGAGATTTATCTCCTAATTAGGACATAATATCTCCTAATTAGGAGATAATTATGTCCTAATTAGGACATATTATCTCCTAATTAGGAGATAATAAGTCCTAATTAGGAGATAATTATCTCCTAATTAGGAGATAATTATCTCCTAATTAGGAGATAATATGTCCTAATTAGGAGATAATATGTCCTAATTAGGAGATAATTTTCTCCTAATTAGGAGATAATAAGTCCTAATTAGGAGATAAATCTCGGAATTTTTTTTTTCACACTGGCACTAATACGCTTCCGTACATTTCGGCTCTCGGCATTTCGCAAATACAAATTTATTGATATAAAAAATCATCCTCTAGAAATGAACATCCTCTATTTCCTTAAGTATTCCTTTTACTTCTATGCAAGATTTGCTCCCTATGTATACATGTATTTACATGTATAGTGACAAATGTAAACATTAAATCAACCACATGAACAATTTGCTAATTCTATGTATTGTTATACCATAAGTCTATTTTAGGTAGAAAGAATGTCGTACGGTACCCTTCGTTTACTGCCGAAATGTATCCTTCGAAATGTCGTGAATTTGTCATATACATCGTGTGAAATATGGAATAAAAATGTCGGGTGACCATATTATTGTTAAATACTGAAAATATGACAGATAAATAGAGACTTTACTTTCCAATGTCCAGCACGGGGTGGGAAATTCGGGAGGGGACAGGAAATATTATTACGGTTGATTTCCTCTGGATGCGATAATGCTGTTTGTTTTTAAAGTTGAGTTGAGTTTCATTAGATGAACCGAGAGTAATACGACAGATGTTTATATTAGGCATGTGGCACCCATCGGGATGACAAATGGCACGATTAATATAGGTTAAATGAACATAAGTCCATTGTGACGTTTATTTAGGCGATGTCGTCATCTTATTTAATATGTCAATAACTTTAAAAAAATTGACATGTTGCAACTTCGAGTATCATTACCAAGCAAATGAAAGAATTGGAGCGATATGCAAGAGATGGGAAGAATTGGCGACGTCTGTCAACTGAAAAGCAACCATATGACTCCATGGGGAAACTTTCCTTAGTACCTCACATTGAGACCCGAGAATAAGATGGATTTAGCCGCACGTTCATTGTAGTTTTTCATGTGGAGGTTATGAAGCATTCACGCGGCCCCTAACAGAATTAGATACGCTAGCTCGGGAGCTGTTATTACAGATCAGCTCAAACAATTCAACTGATGTTAATGGATGAGCATCATGAACGTCTGATGGAGTAAACGCCTTAACATGGGGAAACCTGGTAGATGCAAGAATACCTAGGAAAACTAACCTGCAATGCCCAACGTCGTACGGCTTAAATTCTCCCCCAAAACAATAAACCTACATATTTGTCGAATGGCATGTACAGAGGGCGGACCTCGGAGACTGACAATCCACCGACAGAATCCTACTCTGTACAGGTAGAACACATACTGACCGCACAAGAACGCCATCAATGTATTGCGTGGCGATTTTTAGTGTGGGAGGGCAAACTATCTATGGAAATTTGCTAGTGGTCCTAATATTCTGTCTTGCAAATCGACGCAAATCGCAGAAGATTGTCACCTAGAATAGATTACTAATGTTAAGAACTTCGTCAAATCAAAATACATCCGTTCCAGCATTTTATTGATTGAGATAGAACGGAGTGACTGTCCTATGCAATCATCTCAGTCAGTTCTCATTAGAACTAACATTTTAACGTTTTCCGGACTAGCTGGTCATCTCTCATTCTACCTTTCTGCGATGGAATGTCTACAGTATTAGATCAAACTCATTGGAGTTAGCTTAACCCTTTTGCCTGTAATACATGGCCTTCAGTGTTCGTGCTAATGTCAACGCGACACCGTGAACACCAATCCTAGTTATGCCCCCATATATTTGACTAAGGAGAAGGGATCTACGATGATATAGATGTAATATCCCCTGGCAGTCATCATATATTAGAGCCTCCTTATTGAACGTGCTCGAACCAACAATAGAGTTCTCTCCGCAGAACAATCCAATCATACGGCAATCTCCAAAAGCCAGGTTAGAAAAACTCATTTCACGGTTGGAACTAATTACAAATAGCGTTTGCATGTGCCTATCACGTTTACGTTGATCCCTGGGGAAAATGTATTATTATGCTGTAGACTAAAGATTTATTATTGTAGATAACACCATGAGATACGCAGAGAACAAGAACTAAATGAAATATAGCCGCGAACGGCAATAACGGGTTACAAGCTTTGGCTCTTACCTTGGTCCTTGACCTAAAAATAAATAGATCTATTATAGTCGGGCTGTTAGGGCATAAAAGGGACTGTTTGGTTCAGATTCTTCCAAAAGCACCAAATTTGGCCCATATGTCGCCCATACCATACCTTTTCGATTTTTGACGGGCGCCAAGGTAGTCGCCCCCTGGGGCCGCCATATTGGCGAAATTCATTATGGCCGCCACCCGGGTTAGAGGTCAGTCAATAAAATGGCTAGAATCATGAATAATACAACTTTTTAGTGGTTATCGGAGCCGGGAAATCTGATTCTGATCTTATTTCAACGATTTGAGGTCAAGGTCACCCTGAAGGTCATTTTTGGGTCAAATTCGTCATTTTTAGTGGTTTTTAGTCGAGATATACAAACTAACTCATTTTATCGATTTTCGGGGTTGAGTAACCCGAATCTGGCCATATTTTGACAATTTGAGGTTCATGACAGATGTCCCCCGAAACAGAGGTCAACCGGAGGTCAATTATAGGAAACATCAAAAGGGCTAGAATCACAAATAATACCATAGGGCTTTGCGGCATCGGAGAATTAGATTCTGACCTTATTTTGACGATTTGAGGTCATGGTCACCTCATTTGAGAATTAAAGGTCAAAGATCATCAGTTGCTACTAAAAACAATCGAAAGAAGATTATTCAGGAACAAATGTTACTAAAATACTTCGGAGAAGACATCTGCTGACAAAATGCTATAACTATGCCGCTACGTGCATTTAAATGTTCAAAATACAAAACAAAGACCGCTTAAGCAACAGTATACCAATGATTAGTTTTACTACCTATGCATTCTGGCTTGCGCTCTATGATGCCAGCAATAAATAATACTTGTCATCATCGCCCAAGTTATTAACGCACCCGCCTTCGCATTTGCAGAGGGTCATGTATCGGACATCGGCACAGTTGCATTTGCACCTTCCCGTGCATGCTTTGAGTCAGCCTCAGTGCATGAGAATGGCATATGCCATAGAAGTGTCGCTGAGCGTGGTCCATAGCGGTTGCCATGTACTGGTGCAATCTTTGTGCCAGCTACACTCACTGAAGTCAGGGATTCCCTGCTGGAGTGAAGCGACTCCAGTAGAAACTCGCTTGCAGCAGCGCTCGCTTCACATGCTGCAAAAGCGCGGCTTGGGAGGTGGGATGTTTTCCAGCGATCTGGTTGCAGTAGTGAAGAGGTGATGCTTGGCCTCATTGGCACCGGCTGCATCACATCCCTTGCTGTACATGAGTACGATGAAGCGTTCTATAAGCTCCATATGCAAGGACTCGAGAGTGTCAGGATCATGCGTGAGAGCAACTAGTGTGTCGGTGGGGTCCGATATACGCCCAGGCGGTCTTTTTGCCACATCCAAGAAACTGTGAAAGAAAGGTAGTGCCACTTAAACTATGAAAGAGAGGTAGTGCCACGGACTTTGACGGACCAAGATCGGAACAGATGGTTTGGACTGGAATGCCACAATACTTTTTCCTGAACCCCTAAAATCCCGAAATATGAATGGATCAGCGGCTTCTTAAAAGATGTTAACAAAAAGGAGCCGTTCTCATTCATCAGCACACAGATGTCCAAGACTGACATGAGCGAAAAGCTCCTTCTGTGTACCCGTTTTGAGTCCGTGTTCTTCAACAGGCGTTATGACCTCACAATACTTCAACCGTGCAACCATTCCGAGGCGGACACTAGGGTCCTCCTGCATCTAGCACATGCCATGGAGAAGGGTTATACAACAGCCTATGTTCGCACGAATGGGCAGCGATGTCCGGTCTTTGAAGACCCTCGGTCTATCGGAACTCTTGGTGGACTTCGGTACTGGAAAGAAATATTGTGACATTCAGTCCATACCGTTTGTTCCGATCTCGGTCCGTCAAATCCTTGGCACTACCCCTCTTCCACAGCCTTACTCGGTGCGACCCGACTTCACAGTTCCTTGACAGCGCAAGCCAGAAGGTATAGATACCAATAATCATTGGTATATTGTTGCTAAGGCGGTCTTTGTATTGTATTTCGAACATGTAAATACACATAGCGGCGTAGCGGCATAGTTATAGCATTTTGTCAGCAGATGTCATCTCCGGAGTATTGTAATATAATTTGTTCCTGAATACCCTTCGTTCGATTGTTCTTAGTGGTAATTGTTGATCTTTGACCTTTGACCCCAAAATGGGTTGACCTCAAATCTTCAAAATAGGATCAGAATCGGAGAATGCCACAAAACCGCTATGGTATTATTTGTGGTTCTTTTGGTGTTATACCTACAATTGACCTCTGGTTCGGATGACCTCTATCGCGACTCTCAAATGAAATATTGCCCCGAATCGCCAAAATAAGGCCAGATTCGGGTTACTCAAACCTGGAAACCAATAGAATGAGGCAGTTTATATATCTTGCCCCAAAACCACTG
>JAVTVY010056227.1:0-28493 GCA_036873755.1 Hanleya hanleyi | reverse complement strand
GAAGCCATGCTTATTTACAAATTCATGAACAATAGAAGCGATGCATATATTGTTAGGCATTGGCAGAATGAACTCAATAACTAATTGAGCAATAGAATCATCACCGATATGTATAGTTTAACCAAACCTTTGCGTTAGCGTCAAAGAGATATGAGATAATGGCAGGCCGCGGATTATGATTATGGTGTGTTAAAAGGAGTCGTTTCCGGACAGGATGGTAACCATTACTTTATCAAGTAATAATTTGTGACGATAATCGCACAATTGTTAATGAGTAACATGCACAACAAGCTGTCATGATTATCACTTCGAACCTTTTAGTCCATTTCACACCTTCCTGTCTCAGTGGGTCAATCATAGCCTATAATTTGTACAGCTTCCGTTGTATTCACTGCTTATTGTGCAAATCCCCCATTGAAATGAAGTTGAAAATCACTTTATCTGATAGCTAAGCAGTTATCAGAACTGTAGATATCGATCTGATAACTTCTTACATTGGTCGACAAACAACGTGTTTTTTATATACTTGATATTCAAATTCCCAGAACCCCCCCCTCTCCGCGCCCTGTAGTCTTGGGCTCAACCTTGAGTGAGAACACTAGATCGCCTGTTCAATTTTCACTCCCTCGTAAAATCGACTGGGGGATTGAATCTTATGGTCTGCAGCTCGTTTTTTTATAATATTTCCGTTGGATTTTTTGCTCAAATGTTAGGGACACTGGTCAAATTGTTAGATCCATTGATTTAATTTTGTGTAGAAAGTTGGGGTGCTTGAAAATTTTGATGGTTTATCGTAAGCATGACAAGGAAATACATTTCCTCAACATAGAAATTAAGTTCCAAATGTGTATGGAAAATTAAATATTTACACCTTTTTAACACCTTTTTAATAAATTTACACCTTTACGGGTGTAAAATCGGGGTTAGAATCAATCTTCATACATTTGCACCTTTCCTACACCTTATTTACACCCCCTAAAGGTGTAAACATGAACCCAGAAGGTGTAAACGTTTGATTTACACCTTTTTTGCACCTTTTCTGCACCTTCTTAGCTTAGAGTGTACCTATTGCAGAGGGTTGTTGAAAGTTTGCAAGCGCACTGAACTCTTGTGGCGCAAAACCAGGCCATTAAACTATTTGTAATATATATGGAATTAGCTAAGCTTCGGATGATGATTTTCACTGAAAATGTACCGGAGAGAATGTGCAAGAGAATAACAGGGAAAATATAAGCCGGTCGCATGATTGTAGTTCATCTTATTAATTATAGTAAAATTTAGTAATCATGAGACGTGGTCTATCAAATGACATTTTATAACGGGTGTTTCAGCATGTTTTGTTGATCAACCTGCAAATACAGTATCAAGGAGTTGTACCGACGTGTTTCTGTGTGATAAGTCGTTGATATTCAATCTTGAATTGCGGGTATAAAAATAACACCGTATTGCAATTCAATATGTATTTTACTTATATCAAAACTAAATATTTTGACATGAATAATTCATTTGATCAAATAAATTGTAGATATCAAGAAAAGAATTTTTACTGCCTGCTTGCTTGACCATTGATCTGTACAATGAAGGTGAATTTTACCTGGAATATATCTGTGACCAAGTCTGTTAGTCCAATATCAAACGGAATAGGATAACGTACAGCAGCTCTCATCGTACAATCAACACATATCAGAAATCGGCCTATTGTCATCTTTGTGAGAAAGGCTGAACACGAATTCGAATAATGCCTCACCAGCGAGGGAGACGCAGACGACAGACAATTCGATCACCGATATTACACTATAATCCGGATCGGGACATGTTGCCGCCACTGCTGTGGGTTTTAATTGTTTGTTGTTTATTTGCAGTTACGATTTTAATAATTGAAATTTACTTATCGTTAGTACATTTTCTTAGCAATTTGTGGCCCACTATTATTGATCTCATGCAGTATGTTGCTAGCGTCAGTATAGCGTATCTATACCACTGCTTTGCTCACACAATACCTGGTATATTCAGCTATATGTGTGTCATTTTATCCAAAAGCGTCTTTCTTTTAGAGTCCATCAAGGATGAAATCTGCCAATTCATATTTATACAGCATTATTACTTCGTATTAATAATATTACTGATAACAATGATAATGTTTTTAATATATTTGTCAAGAAAACTGATAGATCCGTTGTCCCGCATGATATATCCCACACCAGCAACAGCAGAAGTTAATGAACTTCTGTTACCGATAACAGCGAATCCCTCTCCTCTTGATTCAGCAGGAGCAGATAGTCTCACCGACAATGTGGACCAAGGCTCCATCAGATATTCAGATGAAAAACTAAGTGAAGATGACTCTGATTTGAAATGTTGTGTGTTATGCTTTGAGAGGGAGAAAGCCGTTGCCTTCATCCCCTGTGGACATGCGCAGTTTTGTGGCAAATGTGCCAGAGATATCAAGACGCGGAAAAGTCTCTGTCCGCTCTGCAAAAGAAAAATTGAGGAAACTCTTCGAATTTATATTTTCTGAAAGGTTAACATACTATTTACATAAGTTAACCTCTGTCCTCGGTCCTCGGCTTACTGGTTCTACCTATTGCAGAGGGTTGTTGAAAGTTTGCAAGGGCACTGAACTCCTGTGGCGCGAAACCAGGCCATTAAACTATTTGTAATATATATGGAATTAGCTAAGCTTCAGATGATGATTTTCGCTGAAAATGTACCACAGAGAATGTGCAAGAGAATAACAGGGAAAATATAAGCCGGTCGCATGATTGTAGTTCATGTTATTAATTATAGTAATTAGTAATTAGTGGTCTATCAAATGACATTTTATAATGGGTGCTTCAACACGTTCTGCAAATACTGTAGCAAGGAGTTGTGCTGAACGTGTTCCTGCATGTGATAAGTCGATAATATTCAGTTTTGAATTGCGGGTATAAAAATAACACCGTATTGCAATTCAATCTGTATTTTACTTATATCAAAAATAAAAATTTTGATATGATTATTTCATTTGATCAAATAAATGGTAGATATCAAGAAATGATGTTTTACTGCCTGCTTGCTTGACCATTGATCTGTACTCAGCCCAGAGAGTAGCCAAAGAGATAACTCGACATAATTTTCATATCAAAACATTAAAAATTTATCTGTATTATATTTGATATAAGTCCGATTAAAACTCAGACTTTCTCTAACCGTTTCTCTATCGAACATGTCGTTAATTAGCGACATGTTCGATAGAGGAGCAGTTATTATGTCTGAGTTTTAATCGGATTGATTTGATATAAAAAAAATAGTGTACATGCTCCATATTGAATACACATGCTTCATTTATTCAACAATGCTGCATGTGTAGACACATCAGACGATAAGCAATAATGCACGTCATATATGTGAACAGCACGGATATGTATGTATGTATGCGATTAAAGTCAGCTCAACAAATCGTGAAAGTATTTACTTATACGGGCTCGTAGGATGAAGGGGATGTCGGGGAGTGCATACACACCCACCAGATGGAATGACGGAGTTCCGCCCGAGCAAAGGATCGCATCTAACACATAAGTTTGAAAGAAAGTTCGATACTAAATGTTGAAATATACTATCAGAATGCACCTCATTTTGCAACTGACATTTCAAAAAAAATCCAGAACGGACGTCTCTGTATGTCTAATAAAGTCGTTAAAAGTAGAAAATGCCATCCGCATGTAGTCGGGGATTGATTTCCGCATATAAGCTTGTTACGTTAATCCAGAAGTCTGGAAATTATTACAAACCGAGAATATGCCGTCAAAAGATCTAAATTTGTGTAAGTTCTCAAAATTTGGAAGGCCTCGGGACCTGATTAGGTGCAAGAAAGTGAGTTCCGATTAAGATATCTTTCCATACATTTATACACTACTCTACAACAATCTTTGAAGTAAAATCTATTCCGTCAAAATGTAACCGATCGCACAATTCAGGTTTGATAAAGTCCGAGGGATATCCTTTTGCAGCAAATTATAAGTTCTACTTCCAAATTTTTTTTCACGTTTTTACATCACTCGAAAAAATAATTCTGAAAAATCGGAAATGCTTGCAAAATATTCAAGAACGTCTAGAATCCGGGGAGCATGCCTCTAGATCCTCCTGGTTCGTGTTTTTTTGTCTTGTTTTTTTTTTTATTAAAAAAATATAGTTCTAAAAAGTCGGAAATATGCTTCAAAATGTGCCAGAACGCGGGCTGGTTACATTCCTTAACGACAAACTCACTCAAAATACAATGAAATGTTCTGTAGCGTGAACAAGATCCTTTTGAATATCAAAACAAGAATAAACACGATTAGTTCGCTTTTTATTTTCATCTTAATGTCCTTAATGTGCTAACCCCGCCAAATTCCAAGTTGTAATATCGAACGAGAAAGTTTCCAGCACTCTTGACCTTGGAGGAAATACTGTCGAAAGTCAACCAAGCGCCAAATTACTGGGAGTGCAACTGGACAATAAACTTAATTTTGACGATCATGTGTCGAAAATCATCAAAAGTGCTAGCAGACAGCTTAACGTACTGAAACAACTTGGATCAACAGACTAGACTTTTAATATACAAATCTTTTATGCTCTGCAATTTTAATTACTGCCCAGTCGTCTGGCACTCGTGTGGAAAAGTCAACGCCAGAAGACTGGAGAAATTGCAATTTAGAGCACTGAAATATGTTTTTAACGATTTTAACTCCTCTTACGAGACTCTACTTAAAAAAGCAAAGTTACCAAGCTGTCCAGACTACAAAATATTGCTGTTGAGGTTTTTAAGTGTTTTAACAAACTAAATCCTGTCTACATGAATGAACTTTTTACACCCCAAGACTGTGATTATAATCTTAGGAAGAGGAACATCATCTCCAGTCACCACAGAAGAACTGTTCGGGCCGGACTCCACTCTTTTAGCCATCTTGGTACCAAGATCTGGAATGATCTACCAAATCATTTTAGAGAAACCACCGATATCAAAGTTTTTAAGAAACTAATCAAAACATGGTCAGGTTTTAAATGTAATTGCCGTTTCTGCAAATTATGATCTTATATGTAGGATTTATATTTTATATTTTAACAATTCCGCCATAGCTTATTTATATTTAACTTCAATTCATTTTACAGATGTCAAGCTTGTTAAATTACTGATTATTTTTACAGGCATATTCCTACGAAGTAGGCTACAGATCGCAAATTGTCCGGTAATGAGTGAGTGAGTGAGTGAGTCAGTCCATCCGAATCCTTTCGTCGGCAAAATAAGGAGAACCGTTAACATTAGAACCTTGATTTTTGGCATGCAAGTGCATTAGGGCATTGTTACCAGCAAGTTCTGATCTGAAATAATTCTGATTAAAATTAGATTTATAATTAACACTTCAGTATATTGTTATAGATACATACCATCCATGTGGCCTTTAACAGTATCATGTTCCTTTTATGACCATGAAGCCTTATCAGTGGATTTAAAAGTCATTAAGGCTTGTCCTTGGAACAAACACAGAGAGAGGCTCTATCCGAGCCTTGTGATTTTTAACAGTGATTTATATCCAAGCCCACTGAGATAAGGCTGGTTTCTACTCGTGCTGCTTGTCACATCAAATTACAGTGGTCGGTGTCCTGTATAGCAGATACTATAGTATATTATTGCATGCCTGTCAACTACCCTGGAACATTTCTTAGCTTAGACATTAAACAGCCCGCTAAACTTGCCATCAAATGTGATAAGGCTGGGAGTACAAGAATGTGCGGTGTATTTTCTGTGGACTGTGTAGGCTGTACAGTCTGAATGAAGACAGCCTAGCAGAATTAGTTAAAGCTAGGTGGTTTAACGTTTATCAATGAAGAAAATCACCGATCAACCGCCATAGAATATAATGTGAAACAAGAAAACCGGAATAGTACATTCATCAGATTGCCGATGCCCAAAATGTGTTGTCTCATATATCTAGATAACAACGTGATGTAGAGACGCTATTTACTCGTCTTTGTACCGGTTATGCTCAGGAGAATGACATAGAATCATTATTATCTTGTGCATAGAAGGTGTTGGTCTTGAGTTGAATTACCGTAAACTACATAAATGCTACCTTTCTACTATAGTACTATATATAAAAATTTGTTGTATTGTTGGGAAAATAATGTGATTCAAAAAGTTGTTTTGATCCTGTACAAGGGCACTGAAAACCATTAAAGAGATGTAAATGTATTTTCACACGTAAAGCTTGAAATCTACTGAACCTATATTATTCAATCTGTTTCCTTTAATTAAAAAATTGTAAAATTAAATCGGCGAGTGTTATTTATTTTGGAATGAAGGCGCATTAGGAGACTGTTACCAACAAGTTCTGAGCTGACCTACTTTTGATGAAAATTTCTGGTGATTTTTGATGAAAATCACTGGCGATTCTGACTTGGGCGGTGCCCATCTTAATATAGGCAGGATTTCAACTGGGGGTGGGGATTTCCAAGAGTTCAGTTCGCGTTCGAGTCCTAATGCCTACTGTACTTCGTAGGTCCTGTGACGTTAGTCACACTGCCATGTAATACATGCATAGCTTTTAAAGTTATACATCTCATATATATATATATATATATATATATATATATATATATATATATATAAAACTTTTATTGCACACTAAGCAATGTCTACCAGTTCTTATGATCTCAGTTATATCTTACATAAACATGATATCAAGGCTGCTTTTTAAATTCATTTCCTATGTATATAATATTAATACGCATTTAACTTTTCGTTTTAATTAATGTTAAACCACTACTTTTATCTGTGCATTATTGTTACTTAATTGGTTTAACTCAGTGAGTATGTGTACATATATATATTGTTGCTTTAACTGTCTTAACCTATAGCTCGGATAAATTAGCTCCCTGGAGCTAGCGTTTTATGTATTGAAATTCCGAGGGTAAATAAAAATTTGTATTGTATTGTATTGTATTCATCGTGAACCGGTATCGACAGGTGCGTTCTCGACATAAACCAGCTCACGCATGTAAGTCAATCGAATACAAAAATTAATTGAATTGCCGTTCAATGTATATAGTTTAAACACAGTTGAGGCACCAAAGTCGTTTTCCTTACAAAGTTGGCTCCCTTGGCTTGTCTGCTGGAAGCGAGGGCCCAGTTCAACATATTGAGCTCATATCGGTTCGTTAGAGTGGGGTAATGCTCGCTTGCACGCCCGGGGAATAGTGGGGAAGGGGCAGATTTCGTGGTGCGTACGAGCGCGTTTGGAGAGATGTGGGCCATGTTCAGTCTGACTCTACATGATAGAGTGAACCACTCCCCCCTTACGTCATAAAGTCATGACGCAGACAGATAAGAGAAAGAAAGACAGCAACCACAAAGACTATGTGTTACACACATATCCTCCACTCCATATTCATAGCCACGCTGGGGGAGTCGCGTCGAGATGGGAATCGGTTGCTCTTGTCCAACCAGAAGCCACCATTTGAAAAAATGCAGCCTCCGGTCATAGTCGCTCTTATTCGTTTGCCCTAAGCGCCTTCGGGCATTCCAGGATACTTTAACACCTTACCTTGAACAGCTTTGTTCGCATTTTGACTGCATTTTTCCCTCTTTCATGTGACGCTTTGCCTTCATGATGGGCAGGCTATACTCTTCATAGGTAGTCATGACTGTTTTTCTGATGTGGGGGCGCATTAAGATGTACACCTGTTGTAAGTTGTGCTGTCCGGCGTCCTCGATCGCCTCAGCATAAGTATTAATAGCCTTATCCGAAATACAATCCCAAAAGTTGGATTCTTCCTCATTGGGACGTAGCCTGACTATAAGCGACCAAGCTCTTCGTATCAGTGGATAGACCCAGCAGTCTCTTCATCAGTGTCGGTTGACGGACTTTCAGAATCACATGGGGTGGGAATTTGGTTTAATGTGACACTCAAGGTTATCTCACCTCATATGGCGATAACCAGTTCGGTTGGTGGAGGAAGTCGGAGTACCTGAAGAGAACCACCGCTCGTCGGTAAGTAGCTTTGACCATCAACCCTTGACGGAAGTGACGTCATCAACGGATGTTACGTCAAAACCGAAAATGGCGTCATCGCAGGCATGTCCGCTCCCCTGATTGTGCCGCCTAGACCCTATTTGCAGCTCCGAATAGGGTCGTGTCTGACTCACTCTCTCTCTCTCTCCCTGTGCACTTCCGATACTGCCCCCTGAAAATGATACCAGTCTAAGTCTACCTCACGAGTGCTTCACTTTGATGAATTATCGCCCTTTCGTGTCACGTGACGGGTGAGCATATTAAGGCATATTTTCATTTAAAGCAAGTTGAGGCCTGTCCTGTCCGAAAATCTGACTGGTGGCTGGGGTATTGCTATGCCCCAGTGGGGTGACTGCCATGTCATATGTTCGTGAAGTAGCGGGACGAGTTCGTTCAGTTCGTGGATCCCATTAGATCGAGTGATAAGGATCTAAAGCGCGGTCCCAGTCGTGTCGGGGGCAGTCTCTCATTGACATCTAACACCGATATTACAATTCACCGCGGGTAGTCCGACTACGACAACCATAGCTACGACAACCCCGACCACGACACCAGTGACACTCAGTCTCACACCAAGTATTACGCCAAGAATACAGGCCCTTCCATTGAGCCCCACAGCGAACACCACCTCATAAGCCACGCCCGAACCAAATATACAGCCTGTGACTACTACTCCTTCGGCTGAGACCGTCGAACACACCAAATCACGGTCAGCCTAATAAGGGAGACCACTCGTTTTCCACAGCATGATAATTATTCTTCCTTTTCAGCTATCTGGTATATACATTACCTTTCTTTGAGAGATTGTCAGCTCCTTCAAACAAGCGTGTGCGAAATGCTGGCTTATAGCGCCCCTACAGAGATACCCAAGCCAGGAAAAGAATTTTCGGCAAGCCACAATTCGCACCCTTTTCGAGCGCGAACATGGGGATTTTTGACAATTGAATTTGACCTCTTTGCGTTTTGAATTCTGTAGCTGTCTTAACTCATGAAGGATGGCAGGTGTATGCCAGTAGTATACAAAGAGTCTTTAAAGCAAACTTGACCTCAGAAATTTGCATATGACCTTTGTGACGTCACGTTTCATCCAATCAGAAGCGAGTATTGATGTCACGTGGTGTACTGGTGGGTGGATGGTGGTGGGTGGTGGGTTTAAGATGGCGGCTGGGTGGATGGTGGTGGGTGGTGGGTTTAAGATGGCGGCTGGGTGGATGGTGGTGGGTGGTGGGTTTAAGATGGCGGCTGGGTGGATGGTGGTGGGTGGTGGGTTTAAGATGGCAGCTGGGTGGATGGTGGTGGGTGGTGGGTTTAAGATGGCGGCATGGGTGGATGGTGGTGGGTGGTAGTTTAAGATGGCGGCATGGGTGGATGGTGGTGGGTGGTGGGTTTAAGATGGCGGCTACAGGTGGATGGTGGGGGGTGGTGGGTTTAAGATGGCGGGTGGGTGGATGGTGGTGGGTGGTGGGTTTAAGATGATGGCGGCTGGGTGGATGGTGGTGGGTGGTGGGTTTAAGATGGCGGCTGGGTGGATGGTGGTGGGTGGTGGGTTTAAGATGGCAGCTGGGTGGATGGTGGTGGGTGGTGGGTTTAGGATGGCGGGTGGGTGGATGGTGGTGGGTGGTGGGTTTAAGATGGCGGGTGGGTGGATGGTGGTGGGTGGTGGGTTTAAGATGGCGGCTGGGTGGATGGTGGTGGGTGGTGGGTTTAAGATGGCGGCTGGGTGGATGGTGGTGGGTGGTGGGTTTAAGATGGCGGATTGTAGAAAAACGTATAAAAGGAGTCGATTTTTAGGGTAGGGGTGTATTGATTGCAATCTGACTTACCTGACCTGACCCGCCTGCCAGCCTTGCCTGTCTGTCTGCTTGCCTATCCGCTTGTATGAGACGAAAAGCATGAGACGTGGAGAAGATTTTCCCTGGGACCCAGCACCTCCGGTACCATACGCCATTGTTTTCACCGTGACCGTCGTCTATTGGACTTGTATAACTTTCGGCTGCAGGACCTCACGTATCTGTCTACCTATGCCGAGAACATTTTCAGAGATCAGGTGACAGCGTTCAAGTTGAATATGACATTCGGGTACATTTTACGGCACAAGGAGACGGATCAGGTGCGGTATTATTATCCCAGCAATAATACCTATGTGTTTGATCAGCCGTTCACGGTGACGGATTCGATTTCTCTGGAGCCACTCATCGACCAATTGACTACGTTGGATCCATTGGAATGGGCCCGGTTGCAACGCCCCAATACCCAATGGCTTGTGGAAATGGTGACCAACGGCACATTTTTCGTCACGAAAATGAGAGATCATCCTATCGGTGCTCCTGTACTACTACCCCCGTGGTTGCTTCGTCGAAAAGGCCTGTATGCATTAACAGCAGGGGTAAAGGGGCCCTACATAGACCGGAAATGTCTGTTTCGGTGTTTGGCCGTGCATGTGGACGAGTGTAACCCCCAGTCTTGTGACAGAGTGGCCAATGACTATTGGGAACAGTATTTACAGCAGCAAGACTTGGATAAGCGGCACTTCCGTGGAGTGCCGTTCAAGAATTTGGATGACGTAGAAACACTGTTCAACATCAATATCTTTGCATACCGATTACGATGCGAGGAGGAGGATACATTTGTGGCTGAATTGGTTCGTCGTTCAACAGAACGGTATGCTGCTACGATGAAAGTCAATGTGTTCGACGACAATGGCGTGAGTCATTCTTCGCTGATCTACAATATGAGCCAGTACGCTCAGTCTTTCAGTTGTGCCCAATGCCATCGTGTGTTTAAAAAGTCTTACAACTTACATCGCCACGAGAAAATCTGTGACAACAGTGTCAAGCGAGTATATCCGGGTGGAGTGTATCATAATACGCCTACTATTTTCCAGGAACTGGCCGATGAGGGTGTGATGATACCGGAGGCGGATCGTTATTTTCCCTTCCGGGCGTGTTACGATTTTGAGGCCCTGTTGGAGCCCATGGACATGTTTTCAGCGAAAACGCAGTGGACGCAGCGCCATATTCCTCTGAGTGTCAGTATTTCCAGCAACGTACCTGGCTATGACGCAGCACCGGTGTGTTTCGTGTCCACGGGAGATTCCCATGAGTTGATCACCCGCATGATGGAGTATTTATAGGAAGTCAGTGCGGCTAGTACAGAACTATTGGTGTCCAAGTTCCAGGACGTACTGGACCAGCTGGACGATCGGATTCCTATACCGGGTGTAGCGTTTAGTGACGATGAAGAGTCCGAGTCCGAGTCCGAGTCCGAGTCGGAGCCCGAGTCGCAGCCTCTGCAGTCGCAGGATGTGCCTTTACCGAAACCGTATGCGGAGAAATTGAAAGTGCGCTTCCTACAATAACTAGGTCAGTTACCGGTGCTAGGTTTCAATTCGGGACGCTATGATTTGAACATGGTGAAGGAATTTCTTTACCCCTACTTGGCCCAGTCGAATACCGTCAAGTCCGTGATCAAGAAGATCAATAATCATATGGCCCTCACTACCACATCACTGCATTTCCTGGATGTACGGAACTACTTAGCTCCTAATTGTAGCTATGATCAGTGGGTCAAGGCCTATAACTGTGCACAAACCAAAGGGAGGTTCCCTTACACGCATATATCATCGCTCGACCGTTTGCAGGAAACACAGTTGCCACCCCGGCACGCCTTCTTTGATGATTTGAAGCAAGTGGAATGTCCGGAAGACACGTACCGGCAACTACAGCAGGTATGGAACGATGAACATATGCAGACCTTGCGAGATTTCCTGATATGGTATAATAACCTAGATGTGGTTCCTTTCCTGGAAGCGGCCGAGAAAATGGTGCAACTCTTTCGTCGCCAAATGCACGTCGACATCTTCAAGGAGTGCTTGAGTTTACCGGGTCTGGCGCTTCGCCATCTTTTTCAAGAGTGTGCTACGTACTTCTCGCTGATACAGCAAAAAGATGCAGACATGCATGATTGTCTAAAGCAGAACATTGTGGGTGGCCCGAGTCTTATTTTTCACCGTTATCACGAGAAGGACGTCACTACTCTCCCCAGTGGAAAACCCTGTGCTAAGATCATCGGTTTCGATGCGAATGCCTTGTACCTGTGGTCGCTGGCCCAACCTATGCCCAGTGGCCATTATACACGTTGGTTGGCGGAAGATCGGCATTTTACACCGCAACGTACACCCTACAAGCATCTGGCTGATCAGTGGTTGGATTGGGAAGCCTATCGACGGGCCATTTATATACGACACCAGACCAACGCCACAGAGAAGCGCATAGGAGATCGTCGACTTCCCGTCGATGGGGTTTGCCCTGGTGGGTAGCACACCCACCGTATTCCAATTGTACGGTTGCTATTGGCACGGCCACGAATGCCATTTCAGCGCTGGACGCTTCAACGAGCGACGTGGAAAAACACCGCAAGAATTACGGGAAGAAGTGGTGGCGAACGGTGATTATGTGAAAGAGAGAGGATACCATCTGATTGAAATGTGGGAGTGTGAATTTCACACGATGTGCCAGGCCCTGCCCCATTTACGACGTTTCCTAAAAGAGCGTGAGTACCCCTTGAGTCGTCGGCGACTTCTGAGTCTGCCACAGATGTTGGACGCCATTCGTTCGGGGTACCTCTACGGCTTTGTCGAATGTGATTTGCATGTTCCCGACACTCTCAAGCCTCTCTTCGCCCAGTGCCCTCCCATCTTTAAGAACACGCTGGTGGGTCGGGCTGATATTGGGGACACCATGAGGACCTATGCGGAGCAACACGAGTGTTTGCCTCAACCTCGACGGATGTTGATTGGTAGTATGTGGGCCGAGAAAATCTTGCTGGGCACGCCCTTACTGCAGTGGTACATGAACCACGGTTTGGAAATTACCCAAATATATCAAGTGATACAGTACGTACCCGACGCTTGTTTTGCGGAGAATGCCGACATCGTGACGTCGGCCCGTCGTCAAGGTGATGAATACCCGAGTGAGGCCATCATCGGTGAATCTTGGAAGTTGACTGGCAATGGTTATTATGGAAAAACGGTTACGAACCAGGATAAGCACGTCAACGTGAACATTTGTACTACTGCCCAAGCCCGCAAAAAAGTCAATTCTCCTCTGTTTCGGTCCGTGGAGGTCATCGATGACGACACCTATGAAGTCACTTCAGCCAAGAAGACTATCCGTTACAACCTACCCCTGCAGATTGGATGTATGGTATATCAGGTGGCCAAGCTGAGGATGCTGCAGTTTCTCTATGATTTCATGGGTGTGTATTTTAATCCCTCAGACTGGCAACTCATGGAGATGGATACCGACTCGGCCTACATGGCCGTCTCTAATGCGGATTGGGAGTCCCTGGTGAAACCGGAGTTACGTACCCAGTATGAAGCGGAACGGGACCAGTGGCTACCTCGACGTGACCATTACCAGTACGATAAGCGTACGCCGGGCCTGTTCAAGCTGGAGTGGAGTGGGGATGCTATGATTGGTCTCTCCTCCAAGACGTATTACTGTTACGGAGGAGACGGAGGAGACGGAGGAGGAGAGGAAAATAAGTTTAGCTGCAAAGGGGTGAGCCGGCGCGATCCCAACATCGACAAAGCCTTGTACTTGAACGTGCTGCAAAGCCAGGTCAGTGCGAGTGGTACTAACCGAGGATTTCGGGTGGTGGATCACCAGATGCGGACGTACATTCAGCAACGAGACGCCTTTACTTTCTTTTACCCCAAACGAAAAGTGTTGGCCGATGGTGTGAGCACCACTTACTTGGACTTGTGAACAATGTCGAACTATAACTGTTGATACACAAATGTAAAAGTCAGGATGGCCGAGTGGTCTAAGGCGCCGGTATTAAGTGCCGGTCGGCGAATGCTGGCGTAGGTTCGAATCCTACTCCTGACAGAATTTTTTTTGTACCTTAACCCTACTATTTGTACCCTGTATTCTATTTGTACCCTGTATTCTAATCCATTCTTGTTGACTTAAATAAAAAAAGAAAGTCAAAACCCATCATTTTTTGTGTTTTTTCATCAATTTTTTTATTCAACATCAATGAACGTCAGAACAACAACGTCATAACAATAACGTGATAATAAACAAGTGGCCTGCGCGCGCAGTACATTTAAGTTAATCAGAGAAATGGAGCATGCACATTAAAACGAGAGGCCGTCCAGTCATAGACGAGGACATCACGGTCTTCGGCTTGACAATAATCATCAAACATGTGTACGATGGTGGGCATAGAATGTCCTCTACTCCGGTGAGTGAGATAAAACACACAGTACTGTCCGCACACACTACTCAAGGGTCCTTGTAATCTTTGAGTATTCCAACGCCACTTTGTAGTAGAGACGTCCATGAATTTCACCAAATCGGCATGTAGGGGTGCAAGTCCGTAGGAATCAAAGTATTCGCCTTGGCCTAGGGTGTCCACGTACACAGCTATCCAATGTTCACCGGGTCTACTCCCCGGGTCTGTATTCAGGATGTAGGCTGCTGGAGTGGAAGAGTGGGTGGGAAACACATTGCGTGGAAACACACCTCGAAAGGGGATCTTCGGATCTCGCTGGAGTATGCCCATCAGCTGCTCTGTATCCATGATGACTCTAGCTGGCGTAGTCACACAGCACGTTTCTTTGCTCATCCACGCTGATGACGTTATCAAACTCGGCGTAGCAAATCACGTTAATGGTGTGGGCTAGAGGGACGGCGTAACGCAGTTCCAACCGTAGGTTTCCTTTCTTCAGCAAAGCCAGTTGATGATCGTGTTCCAAGGTGGGGGTGAGGTCAAAGGCGAACAATGTGTACCCATGGCTAAAGTTTTGTCGACTGATGGTATTGCCTTCGTCCTGGTTGTTTTGTCCTGTGGCTGTAAACAGGTTCAGGTAGGTCCGCACATAGTTTTCGTTAGCAAAGTCCGGTTGTAATGGACGGGCTGGAATTTGATGGCCGGCCACGTGCAGTGCCAAAAAGTTGATGTTGAAATGTTGAAAGTTGAACGGATTCTCATCCCACTGTCCATTGAAAGCGGTGTTGGTCACACACGCCAGGGTAAGACGTTTAGGGAGATCCCCTAGAAATAAATTTTCACGGTTGGTCATCATCGTACCTGATGGCACAGAGAATACCTTGGTCTGTACGCGTCGGATGGGGTACAGGGCTGGTTTTTTCGATAAGGCTTCCACGCCCTGTTGCAAATCTACCGTACGGACAAACAGGGCTGCATCTTCAATGATGATGTTGTATTGGTGAGCATCAGCTCCATCGGCCATCAAGGCGAACGTGGGTGTGGAACGGATCAACTTGATCTTGATGGATACACCGTTCATCATGTAGCGGTCTTGCAGGAACAGATCGGCGTGCAGTCGTCCCATCATATCGATGGACTTGCTTTTGGCTGCCATTCTTTTGCGTGTGATGAACCCATTATTGGCAGCGAGCACGTTGTTCATGACTCCGGGTGTATCCCTGTAGTACAGCGCAGCTTGTAAGTGTGATTTTTTGGCATCTTCGCCGTACGACAACAGCGTCTCCATGTAGGCTCGGTACGGGTACGTATTGGTGGACGTACTGATGAGTTTATCGTTCAGACCTATATCCACCTGTTGGAACAAGGAGTGCAGCCAAAGATTCACCGGGCCTACTACCGCATCGTCCGCTATGGGCGTCCCGTCGGTGTCCACTATTTTGGCTTTCACGTACAAGTAGGTGTGGGCTAAATCCAGGTAGGCCGTATCTTTGTTTTCAATGGTAAATTCCACGGGCCCTGCCCCGTCAGGCTAGCCAGGGGTCGATGTTCTACCCAACGTCCTCCGGCTACACTGGTTTGGGTGGGTGGAATAGTCCACAAATCCAATTCACTGTTGGTAGACGGACACGACTCGGAGTGAATGAATGCCATTATGCGAAGATGTCTCTCCTACTACTACTCCTCCTCTTCTTCTTCGTCCGGGTCTTAGTCCTCCTCCGATGTGTGCGTCGTCGGTGTGTTGGACGTCGAATGACTCTTCGCTGTGTGGGAGTTTGTCTTTTAAGGGCTTTGGCGATCAAGACGCTGCCGGCTTCTTTAGCCCGTCGTTTGAAGGCTTGTCGGGGTGCTGTGCCTCCCATCACATCACCGGCCACGCGCAATCCACTGCGTACCGCTTGTTTTCCCACCGCTTTAACACCCCGTGTCACCAAGGGTAAAAACGTTTTCACAATGCTGCCCAGTATGTTCCCCAATCCGTGACCTCGTTGCATGCGTGCACCGCTAAACATGGGCAAGCCTCCTCCCGTATGTTTCTTGTAGTAGTCGGCATAGCTGGGCGTATGGCACTGGTAAGGCACGTACATTATACGAAGTGAGGAGAGCGGACTTGTCGGAAATGAAGTGTCAGCACCACTTTTCCTCGTTCGAATGCGATCGGGCGTCCCGTGTCATCTCTTATATCCACCGTGATCGTGTTCATATCGGTATGTCGTACGGGCAGGTAGATTATATGGTTGAAACTCTGGTTGACTTGATCGCCATACGTCTTGCTAATGGGCACCACCCGTAACACAGGTGTGTTCACATCACCCACAATATGGCTGTCCACTGCGTCCGAGTAGACGTACAGTCCGTACATACCTACTTTCATATCCATCAAAATGGTACCGTTGTCAATGGTGGGACCCGTGTAGACGCTGTCAGGCAGCCGTAACATTTGCTGTAGTGTAGGACTGAGTTTCACAGTCACGTTAGGGCTCAGCATGATACAGCTCTTGTCGTTGTGTACGTTGACATCGAAGAGCACGTGTTTGTTGAAGGGAAAGGCTTTCACGGGTCTTGCACTATTCGTGGTCTCCCGTAGAGCCTTGTACTCCAACAAGGTCATCAGACCCTCTTTGAACTTCTGGGGCGTATCGTATTGGCCTTCGGGGAGAATCAGTTTGTAGACTTTACCTTGGTAGGTCACTTCGTACCATACTTCTTGGTCTTGTACGTTGTACCATGAGTAAGGGTATTGAATACCCACCAGTCCACATTCCCACCGTCCAGGTAAATGTAACGGTTGTGGTAATTGAGTGACATACTTGGTCAAGGTGTTGTCAGGAAACACTTCGAGTGAACTATTACTGGGCAACGTCAGGTAAAACATGACGACTGAGTTGTTCTGGCTTCTGCACCGGGTTTTTATAGGAGGGAGGTCATCCCCTTCCTCCCCTTAGTAAGGGTCCCAGTAAGGTCCCCAGGTCTTGGGCTGCTTACCTCGGCGTCGTGCCTTAGCTTTGGGTTTTTGTAGGGGATCACGTGGTATAGAGGTCGCATAGGGGTGAAAAGAACGGTTCTGCCGTGAGGGTGTTTTGGACGGCGTCTCAGGTTGCCATTCACGTTCCCAGGTATGGGGAAGTCGAGAGGGTGCTTGCATCCACTTCCAGCGTTCACGATTTCCTACCAATTCTTGAGGGGTGTGTATGTCTTTTAATCCCTGAGCAAAGGCTTCCCAGCCCGGTGGATTAGAGTGTTTGCGAGAACGTACCATATCGTTGATTAAATCCGTCATATGAGATCCCGGCACTACTTGGTTTCGAATCAGTACTTTTCCTTCAGCGTTCCAACCCATATCGGCATTCTGTTTCACCCGGTCCAGCAATAAACGCGCCTTGGTCTTGAAGGCTTTAGGCACACTGGTCAACACTTCCTGTTCCAGTTCAGGTGAGGCCGAGGATGAAGATGACGGTGGTGGGGGTGTGGGCGTTGTGGGTAGTTGTGGTGTACTACTACTACTATTCCCTCTATATTGATCCATAAACGTCTGGTACTGGTTCAGCGTATGATGGTAGAGTTGAATTTTCTCGTGATCGGGTAGTCGACGTTGGAGTATACTATTCATCTCTTCATCCAGAGACTGGAGTTGTTGCACTGTGGCAGGTACAGGATAGGGTGATTGCAAACTCTGTAACAGTCGAGGTTCGACCAGCATCATTTTTTTCGTATGTTCCATGACGTTAGCGTCCCAAGATGGAGCCTAGTAACGGTCCCAGTACGGTAGCGGCTAAGGGTGCGAGGAGTGCGCCGAGAAATCCACCTCGCTGTAACACCTGTTTCTTTTTCTTGACACTACCCGTCTTCTTCACCAACGTTCGGAGACCCGCCTTATGCCGTTGCAATTTCCCTTTCTGCAGAGGACTGAGTGGAACATTGCCTTTTAACACATTATGTGCCACTTCACACAAACACCGTACCAAGTCGGGATCCGCCCCGCGCACCAGGGCCCGGCCCACCTCCGGTGGCGCGCTGCGTAATACGCGCAGGGCCGACGCGTGCTTGCGTACGCGTGCAGACATGATGATGAATGACGGCTAGAGTGGATTGTCTTCTTCTTTTATTTGGGTGTGTACACCGTCTGCACCTCGCCGGGAAAAATGAGGGTACGCAATCGAAGGGTGGAGGGGGTGTCTTGTTTCAAGTCAATGAGTAGATACCCGTGAGCTGGTTGGGTAGCATCTTCAAAGGCTTCTCGTACAAAGGCCGTGTTTTTAGGGTACATCTGTTGGGCCAGGTGCGTAATTTGTGAAGCGTCTCTGGGGTTTTTGAATAACACCACATACTGAGCATTCAAACTAATGTTCCTGTGCTCTTTGTTCTTACTGAAGAGATTCTGCACGATGTAGATGATGCTCAACCGACGATGATGGCTTCCTTTGGTAAAGAGACGGGTGATTCGACTGTCCGTTTCCGTCATGAGATCGTCCACCACCACCAAGGTGTCTTTGGGTGTATCCTCAGGGGGTAAGCCTTCCACTAAGGTGAGTCCCGGGACACGTGCCAGTTCCTCGTACGCGGGTTGCCAAGCTCCATAACACCACAGGATGCGAGCTAGAGGAGGTGAAATGAGGGCTGACCCGTGTTGGATCAGACGTTGAACGAAGTGTGTTTTTCCCGACCCTGTCGGTCCAGCGATGAGACACGTGAAAGGATGCTGCCACCGAGGATCCATAGTTTTTTTTATTTTATTTTTATTTTATTTTTTTTATTTTTTATTTGGTGATTTGCGCTCGGCGTTTAGAAGCCCACCACCGTTGTCGTGGATCCCACCGGGGATCGTACTCGACCGGATACCGTTGCCGTGGTAAACGTGATTCACGGGAGTCCACTGTAAATATTTTTAGCGTCGTGGTGGGTGTACTAGGTGTTGGTGGTGGTGGTGGTGATGGGGTGGAAGGATCGTCGCTTCTCAGGGATGACGGAGGATCACGTGGAGTGGTAGTAGTACGGGACGTTGTCGTCGTGGGTGGCTGGATGTGACGGTCAGGTGATGTGGTGGATGGAGTAGACGGTGTGTGAGTAGACGGCGTGGTAGACGTGAGTGTCTGGGTTGATACGTGGCGGTACCTTGACGTCTTGGATGGCGTAGGCAGCGTCGTGGTAGTGGTGGTCGAAGTGGTAGTGGATGATGGAGGTGGAATTGTGGAACGCAGGGTGTTGAAACAGGATATCACGTACGTCAAATCGTAGAACACGCCTGTAAATAACGTACCCACAAGCACTACTAGACACACTACAGTACCCACTTGTGCTTTTCGAGTTCGTAACAGTAAGGGTAGATGTGTACTATCCATGGTACAATCCTACACTGAAGGCTGGTGTTGATAGGGGTTAGAATTTATAGGCGTTTCATGTCACGGTCTGACACCCAGGAATTAAACGAACGAGGCCACCCTTGCCATTTGACGAAATGATAGGGGATGCCACGTCGACGTTCCGTTTTCAAAATCTTTTCCACCGTGTAGTAGTCTTTCGGTGTTTTCACTATGGGTTGTAATTCTGCCTCGTAAAACGTGCCTTGCAGTGTTTCTCCTTGTAGATCTTCCAGTTGATAGACGTGTGGCTGTCGAGGTTTATGGCGAACGATGACAAAGTGCTCGTCACTCCAGTTGGGCAAGTAACTTTTCTCAAATTGGTCTTTCACTTTACTGATCCGTACCACATCTCCACGTTTGTAACGGGGTGCCGTGAGTGGTAGAGGTGGACTGGATGAGTACAGCGTACCACGCACTTGATGTTCGTTGCGTTCTGTCACATCACGGGGAGCTCGCTGGATACTGCGATGATAGGCTCGATTGTACCCTTGTACCAGTTGAGGTAGTACATCGATGTACCGTCGGGTGTTTTGGGCGGTAAAATACTTGTACATTCGTCCTTTGAAGGTGCGATTGAATCGTTCCACCACAGAAGCTTTGGTCTCGTTGTACGTATGGAAGAAAAATACCTTCTGTTTCTTAAGAAAGGCTTGAAAGGGTCGGTTGAGAAATTCTGTGCCTTCATCCGTTTGCAAATAAAGAGGTTTGCGCCCCGTCTTGAAAATCTGCTGGAACGCTCCTATTAGATTCTCTCCTGTTTTGGTGCGAATGGGTAGTACCCAGGCATACTTGGATAAAATATCGATACAGGTCAATATGTACCGATGTCCATCATTGTGAGGTGCAAATCGACTCATATCCACTAAATCCGCCTGCCATTGCGCGTCTATGCCTCCTACGATGACTCGGTTACGGCGAAAATGTCGTCGGGCTGCTCGATGTAAACTATAAGTGTCTTGGGTTTTTAACCAGTCTCGAACTTCAGTTCGACTGATGCCTTGAGAATGGGCAGCTCGAGCGAGCGCTCCCACAGCGCTATACGCGGCTGGACTGGTAGGGTTGTAATACAAATCGGTTAACACCTTGTTCACTGTAGATGCTGACTCCTTTTTTCCCTGTCGGGACCGCTTCATTACGGTCTTCTCCTTACCCCTCATCGGGCCGCCTCTGGGTCCCCGTCATGTGTGTTCGCTTCATCAGGTGACACTGACACTCTAGCCTCTGTGCATTCTATAGATATAGTACTTTCGTCTTCCCCGGCTGTATCGGATTCATCATGTTGTTTTTCATGGGGTTCAGCCAGCGCGTCTTCCATAGCACGAGCCCACGCCAATTCGTCTGGTGATCGGTCGTCCGGTGTAAACAGCTGGTCCACAATAGGCACTACTTTCTCCAAGGCTGACCACAGAGAGGGGGTTAGGATGAAACTTCGCGTAGGGTCTTGGTAGCGGCCCATGCGTGGGAAGAGGGCGGTACGGTATACGTAGATGGCATTGTCCATGTGGATGAGGTGTCCGTCCAACTCACCGTTCAACACCCGTTTAAATTTAGTCCAGCCATCACGCTGTAGCGTCACCGTATTCGATAGAGTCTCAGCGCGCGCCCAGCAAATAGCTCCACAGTCTTCCACCAGGGTGCCTTTATCTTCATAGACGTATAACCCCACCTGGTAGGGTGTAAGAGGCAGGATGGCTCGTAAGTCGGATGACATGCTTGCTCTAAATGTAGAACGGTGAATGACACACACTCTGTCTCATCCCTGGTATTTATAGTGTCAGGTACTATTCTGTGAGGGGCTGCTCCTGTGGAGAGAGTACTTCATCCACCATGGGGACTACTTGTTGCAAAGCCGTCCATAGATCGGGGTCCAGAGTAAAACCCCCTCGCTTGAGACAGAGGAGTCGAGCAAAATAGGGACCGCGGAAAATGTAGACATCGTCACACAGGTGAATGCTATCCCCGTCGAGGTTACCGCATAACACACGTTTCAAGGTAATCCAGCCTTCCGGGGATAAAGAGACACGCGCGGGTTCAGACGTACACCAACAGCGACTATCGTCATCGATGAGCTCCACGCGTTGGGGGTACAACAATAGGGTACAGTCCGGTGTAAGAGTGCGGGTAGCTAGAGAGCACGCCTGAGGGTAGAGTACATCGTGGACATCGGTGATAATAGCTTTCAGCGCCTGCCATAATGCCGGCCGGAGTAGAATAGCGGCACCCCCCAAACTGTTCTAGCCGGGGGAAAAAAGAATCATCTCTACCACTTCGCAGGTACACACCCACTCCCACATGCAGGAAATCCACTTCGGGCTCTTTTCCCTGTAGCAACCGTGTTAATAGAGTCCAGCCTGCTAGGCTTAAACATAACTTCACTTCTCGAGGATGTTCTTCGATGAGCTGCAGTTCATGGTCATAGACGATGAGAATCACGTCAGACGTAAGTTGAAAGAAGGCGAGCTCCTTTCCGTGCGCTGCCATAGTGGTGAATGACAAAACACCGTCCAGGCAAAATGTATATATACCGATTCTTGCTAATTTCATCGTAATAAAAAAATATTTCATCGTAATAAAATTCGTATCGTACCCTTGTTCTAGAAAATAATTAAATTGAAAATTACAATGCAATTTTTGTAGGTGCGCGCTCCAAGATAAAATATACTTCAGAACATTTGCGACGACGCTACATCTGTGTGTCATTTATGCCTGCACTGTAAAACAATTAAGAATTTTTGCTCACAGGTAGGAGAGAAGACAACATTGAAATCATCTCCAAAATGTTTCACCGGCCTATTGGTTATTAACTCCCCTTTCAAGCCGATACACATTCCATTATCAATGCCTGTAATGGCCGCTAGATGGCGCCATGCCCAGCGTACCAAAATGAATCGGAACTCTGCCCGTTGACCCTGCACTGAAACGAAGGCTATGTTTTTAATAATTTTCTATAGTTCTCTTTCGATAAACCCGTTACAATTTTCAGGGAGATATTATAAGGCTGTAAGCCATAGTCTTGACGTATTTTTAGCCAGGAAAACCAATTTATTTTCAGTGTACCGGTTTTTCCATACTACCGTGCTATAACGTTACGCATGTAAAAATCGCTAAATTCATTGAAAATAATGGCTTAGTCTAGCGCTAGGCTGCTAAATTTTTTAAATACTACACTATGAATTGCCTGAGTTCAATTGGAAATAAAATTTATACGTGCACTGACATTTATTGCAAAATCACAGCCGTTTAAAATTGGGAAAGAAACACAAACATATTTTCTGTAGCGTAAATGTAGACGGCCCAGCTTAGGCGATTTCGCCGAGGTCCGCGCTTTGTATATATATATAGCGGCCAGCTTGATGCGGGCTATTCAAAAACCTTTCACTGTGAGATGAGCAGCAGCAGCCACGGAATTATAGCGACAATGTCCACCACCACCAAGGTCTACCCCCGGCGAAAGAACAACAGAGCGGTATCACGACGCAAGAAGAGAGCCATGATGAATGCCATCAAAGAATTTTGGTTAACTGAATTAACCGAATGGATGGCCATATTAAACGAAGACGGTGTATCATCGACCGAAGGAACAGCGGCCAATTTGAGAAATCTATTGAATGCGTCAAGAACCATCAGCGAGGAGGGGTGGTTCCAATTACTACAAACCACCATGCAAAGACATATGCACCCTGCCCCTCCTCCGCTGCTGGCGCCCCGTCCACCACAAGAGCCAGCAGTAGAGCCGGACGACGATGATGAAAATACAGCGCTTCTTGTGGATTTCCCCCTGCAAGACCCGCCCACCACCAACATCATATTTGAAGAACAGACAATAGCTCCGGCCAATTTTTTAGAGGGGATGCCCATCACGCCAGATGAAGATGATGAGGATGAGGATGTTCCAAAAAAATACACCTTGACTCCCTACAGATACTTCTCGGTCAGCGACATGGAAGGGGGAGTAGACAAGAAAACTCCCCTCCTGAAGAAAACAGGATATCAAATTGAACCATAAAAGCCCTTTTCAGGGCTGACCAATGCTTTCGAAAGAGAGAACTTCTAATAATTTGGCACAAATTTCAAAGCACAGGTCCCCACATTACCCCTCTTTTATTCTATTAGCAAACTGCATCACCAAAAAACAACCCCTGCCCAATATTAACAGTCCTTGTCAGGACTAATCTCTCTCTTACAAACACAGGTTTTTTTTCTTTTTTCTCTCTCTCTCTCTCTCAGTAATTAATATTAATTAATATTACAGCCCGAATCATAACGGACTGAAATTTTTTTTTTTTATTTTGATAGAAGTTATAACATTACAGCCCGAATTATAACGGACTGAAATTTATTTGAACCAGCACAGGGATATATATATATGTGTGTGTGTGGTGTGATCTGGTGTTAATTTTTGGTGCTTTTTTTGATAGAAGTTTTCCCTTTCGGAAAGATGAGGTAGTTCTAAAAAGAACTTTTTGGATATGTAAGCGATTACATCGTTGAGAGGGCCTGTTGGCGTTGTCTTCTCTCAGTACACACGGGACATGTCAAGGGTATTAATTCACACACTAGGGGTTTGTTAGCATCCGCACACGCTGGTATTTGGGCATGTCGATGAATACAAGCTACACACAAGGCTTGGTGCCCACATGGGAAAATAGCGTATTTAGCGAATTGGTTACTGCATTCCACGCAGTGTAAATAGAAGACTGCTTGGCGTTCTGTGTTGGATCCCAGTGTTGTTGTTGTTATTGCGGAAATGTAGCGGATCATGTCTTCGTTTTCTTTTTGGCTTATTTTTCTTGTATTCTCTCTTATTCTCTTTTTTCTTCCGTCTTTCCTGTTTTTTCTCTCCTCTCGCCTATTTCTATTGTTTCTGGGGTCTGTTCTATTGTTTCTGGGTTGTGTTCTATGGCTTCTCACGTCTTTCCTGTTTTTTCTCGCGTCTGTCCTCTTTCTTCTTAAGTCTTTCCTCTCTCTTTTTCTTGAGTCTTTCTTTTTTTCGGGTACTGTGGTTTTTAAGTCCTCCCTCTTCTTCTCCTCATCTTCTCCTGTAGTATCTGTATCGGTTCCATCTGTATCGGTTCCATCTGTATCTGTATCGGTTGCGGTTTCTTCTTTTTCTTGTGCCATTTCTCCTGCTTTTTCTTTAGCTTGGGGACTTTGTTGTTGTGGTTTCAACATAGTTTCTAACACGCGGTCTATGTCGTCAAAACGTTGGTATTCATCCGGTGTGGCTGCTAGGAAGTTACTAAGCTGCGATGTGGCTGGGGGGTCACTAAGATGAGGTGTGGCTGCTGGGGTGTAGTGCCGGGGTTGAGGTGGAAATAAGTCTTCCATTATAGCATCCAACCATGGTTCGTCATGTACCATATTAATGATGTTGCCGAGCAGTTGTACTTCATTATCATGATTTGTGAAGAAGTCTGGTATGTCAGCCAGGGGTGACTCCATGACTGGGCACTCAGGCTAATTGTGAATGACTGAAAAAAAATACTGCGCGCTATTTATAGTGTAAGGCGCGGACCGTAGCGAAAACGTTCTATTCTATTTTCTACAGCTACGCTGAACAAAATATGTTTGTGTTTCTTTCCCAATTTTAAACGGCTGTGATTTGGCAATAAATGTCAGTGCACGTATAAATTTTATTTCCAATTGAACTCAGGCAACTCATGGTGTAGTATTTAAAAAATTTAGCAGCATAGCGCTAGACTAAACCGTTATTTTTAATGAATTTATCGATTTTAAACCCATAAGGTTATGGTACGGTAGTGTGGAAAACCCAGTACACTGGAAATAAATTGGTTTTCCTGGCTAAAAATACGTCAAGACTATGGCTTACAGCCTTATAATATTTCCCTGAAAATTGTAACTGGTTTATCGAAATAAAACTAGGAAATTTTTATCCTTGGGTACCCACCACCACCATCCACCACCAGCCGCCTACCATAATCTTGCACTCACTCACACCGGCCGCCATCTTAAACCCGCCACCCACCTCCACCATCCACCCATGCCGCCATCTTAAACCCACCACCCACCTCCACCATCCACCCATGCCGCCATCTTAAACCCACCACCCACCACCACCATCCACCCACCAGCCGCCTAGACTATAAATAACACGTAGTATGTTACCATTTATTCACAAAATACAATCATGGGTACAAGACGAACACTGTTCACCCATCACCCTAGAGATCCTAGAGAGGTGGTTACCAGTGAAGATGATGGTGGAATAACCATAATTACAAGCTTTCAGCAGGTTATTACGGACGAAACCATGATACAGCGAAATGAAGAAGAACTAGAAGAACTGCGGAGAGATGTAATAGCAGAAGAGGAAGATGCGAGGTTGATAAGGCGAAGTCGAGAACAAGACCAAGAAATCAGTAGGATGGATGCCATAGAAGAAGAAGATGAGGAAGATGACGATATAACTGATGGGGAACAAGAAGAACTTCCATGGTTAAACAGTAATAGACCTGCAACAAATACAACGACTACACAAACGCCGATTATAACGACGTCGGCTTCCGAAACTCCGATTATATCGACTTCGGCTTCGCAAACAACACCACAACCATGCTCTTGGGCCGAGGTAACACGCCTCAACGAACAGATTAACGGTATGAGACAAGACATGAATCAAATGGACGCTGAGATTTCAAGACAGGAAAAAGAACTACATAAGGAAGAAGAAAAAATCAAGGTGCAGCGTGTGTACAGACGAAGATAGCATGTACGCCGTATTGCCGTGTGGGCATTTATGCATCTGTAAAGATTGTTGGGTCACGCTAACGTGTGTAGGAGACATGTGCCACTGCGTTGAAGCAGGCGAACAACATTTAAAAATCAAGTGTCCAATCTGCAGGAAGCATGTGGGTGGAATAAAAAGAATCTACCGCTCATAAAACAAGTGTCGTAACACTTAAAAAAAAAGCCCTTTTCAGGGCTGCCCCATATTTCCGAAAGGGGAAACTTCTATCAAAAAGCACAAAAAAATTAACACCATCCCCATCATCCTCCTGCCCTATGAAAAAAAATTTTAAATTTTTTTTACAATTTTTTTGAAATTATTGAAAAAAAGGGGAGAAGGGGGAAGGGGGGAAGGGGTTGAAAAGTGGGCGGGGCTGAATTTTTTTTTTTTAAATTTAAAAAAAAAGAAAAAAAAGAATGAACACTAACAACCATTTTTTTAATTTTCTACTATTTTTTTTACTATTTTTTTGAAATTATTGAAAAAAGGGGAAAATGGGAGGAAGGGGGGAGGGTGCAGTGAAAAGGGGGCGTGGCATTTTTTTTTTTTAAATTTAAAAAAAAAGAAAAAAAAGAATGAACACTAACAACCATTTTTTTAATTTTCTACTATTTTTTTTACTATTTTTTTGAAATTATTGAAAAAAGGGGGGAATGGGGAAAAGGGAGGGGGGGGACGGTGGGGAGGGAGGGTTGGTGGGATAGCCAAAAAAAAAAGAAAAAAAAGAATGATAGAGCCAAAAAAATTTTTTTTAATTTTCTATTTTTTTTACAATTTTTTTGAAATTATTGAAAAAAGGGGTAAAGGGGGAGGTGGAAGGGGGGAGGGAGGCTGAATTTTTTTTTTTTTTTTAAAATTTAAAAAAAAGGAAAAAAAGAATGAACACTAACAAGCATTTTTTTAATTTTCTACTATTTTTATTAACACAAATAGAATGAACGTGTTCACCAGGGTATTGAATTTTAATACAATTATATCTGAGTATTGAATTTTAATACAATTAACAGTAAAAAAACTCTGAATTTTTAATACAATTATACGCTCTCAAGCCACTTCAATGAATGTGTAGGAATACGGTAAATGTTTTTCAACACTTGTTCAATAGTTCTGCATTTAATACAATTAACAGTAAAAAAACTCTGAATTTTTAATACAATTATACGCTCTCAAGCCACTTCAATGAATGTGTAGGAATACGGTAAATGTTTTTCAACACTTGTTCTGAACACTTGTTCAATAGTTCTGCAACAAGACTTGTTTGAACTCATCATCGTCTTTCCGTCCCTGGTGCACGTAGATGTAGGTAGTAATCTCTTCACGTGGAATTTTGGGAGGGCAGGTAGCTTCCACTCTCAGGGCAATTTGCGCCTCGGTCACGGCCTGTAGTGCCTCAGTGATCAGTGCGTATGAGGGTACACTAGTGTCCACACACGTATGCTGGTTTATCGCACTGTTATTTTCACAGCCTGCACATGCTTGGATACGCAAGTGTCGAATTTGAGGTCTGATCAGATCCAGGACTGAGTCGATGTACTTCTTATAAATATAGTCAGACACCTGGTAAGCCAGAGCTTGACGAATTGCAGCTGTGACACTCTGCAACTTCCGCCACGCCGTTAATTTCAAGGTGACACCCTGAGGACAAGGTACACGCTCTTGCGTATCTAACCTCATTCTCCATTTACGGATATGCACCAGGAGCTGATCGTTGAAATAAGCACAGCTGACAAAGATGTCGTCACCCACATAAAATTTCGCTTCGTCACTCCCCTGGTCGCGAATAACCGCATCGATGGCGTAATCAAGGGTCTCCAGTTTTTGCCAGGTATCTAAGTTCATGGCAATATGCCTACCGGGTCTGCCGTTAAAGCCCGATGCGTTAAAATGCACTTCTTCGTCTTTGACACTCACAGTTAAATAGGCTGAGAGCTCCCAAATGTCCGTGTGGGCTGCCTGGTAGGCCTGTTGGATAATGTTATTGATATCCTGCACAGACATAGGAAGTTGTACCTCTTCTTTCACAGGCTCAGGCACTTGCTGGGGTACTACTGGCTCAACCACTGACTCAGGTATTTCTAAAGGTGTTAGTCGAGGGCGTTTGGGTTGTCCAGCGCGTTT
>JAVTVY010056226.1:0-31078 GCA_036873755.1 Hanleya hanleyi | reverse complement strand
CCGATGAACGTTTCTCATGTTCTCATGCTATTACCCAGAAAGGTAGGGTATTTCAAAGAAATTCAACCAAGTGTTTCTACTTGCAGCACGGAATAATGGAATGAACTCTAGTGGCGCCACCTCCGGGCGGATTTTGCTGAAGCGCAACACCAACTGACGTTTTGTCGCAAGGAATGCATTTGCCAAATTTCGGAGGAATCCGACAAATCGTTTCGAAAGTTATCGCTCACGAAGGATTTGAACATACATCCACGGACATGCACTGAAGATTGGAACAAGACCCAGTGGCGCCACCTACAGGCAGATCTCGCTGAAACGCAATAGGCCTGCCAACCGACGTCTTGCCGCAAAGAATGCAGATGCCAAATTTCGGAGGAATCCGACAAAGCATTTAGGAGTTATCGCTTGCGAAGTATTTGAACATACATCCACGGACATCCACGGACAAGCACAGGGGATTGGTACAAGAGGCAGTGGCGCCACCTTCAAGCGGATCTTGCTGAAACGCTATACCCGCCGACGTCTTGTCGCAAAGAATGCAGATGCCAAATTTCAGAGAAATTCGATAAAGCGTTTGGAAGTTATCGCTTGCGAAGTATTTGAACAGACATCCACGGAGACACAGAAGCAAGATCCATTTTCAAGTCCCCGGCCGCGTTGCGGCGGGGGACACATACTTGTCAAAATGAAGCCCGAGGAGTAATCGACGCGAGGCAGCCGACGCGAGTGCTTTGAGGCAGGAGCCACTCTAAAGGGAGATAATCTCGTCACTCATCCCGAATTACAATCGACGGTGGTGGATGGAAAAATATCGGGCGACCATGTGACCGTGATAGCTCGTTTTCATTGGACGATTTTGGCTGAAGCGGGATAATGCTACTTATCTGCATTCCGATCTTTGGGAATAAAATACATGGGGTAATTGTCCATCTCAATTCGCAGTCTATCTATGTCGACTGAGAATACCTTTAAAGAGGTTATTGATGCATTATCGCTAGATTGAGAACAGGATGACATGTTGTTTATGTGTAGTCCAGCTAGTTGAAGTCTTTATGCGTGAATGGCCGTTGAACGTATTCGATCCCTTCGAATACTTCCGGAGATCATTTGAAAAACTTGAAAGCATCAAAACACGCCCGTCTCACACAACATCTTCGAACCGGTTCGAATCGTCCTGCACACCAACCCTTCTCTACAATCACTTCATGCGTAGCCTTGGGACAGTTATTGGTGTCCTGGCACTGCCCCACAATAGCTGTACATTTGGCATCCGCTGAAAATACAAATTTTATGTTTACAAATACTGTCAGAAAAAGTGCCGGCAGATACACACCATATGGCATACATTTTATATCCATAGCAGGTGGCAGCGGAGATTTAATTCCGCCATCCACTCTATGAAAGCATATAACCCATGCTCTGCGCCCACAAAGTGTTCCCACCCCATCACTTTGTGTGGCTAGTAAAATCATACGCCATCGGCTTGCTTTCCATAATCTGATTATTACCAGATCTACAAAAGCCGCTTCCCATAGTCGCTCAGTTAGTTTTGCAATTTCCCTTTCGCTGCGCTGATTACTCTCCAATCACAAAGCGTCTCCGCGATTTATGGATGCCATTCTCAAAAAGAGAGTCATGCCTTCGTGATATTGACATCAGGACTCTCACTTAAATAAACGGCATGTCACTATTTTAACAGCGAGGTCCCCTCTTACATCATCGCGCCAAGGAATTTTTTCCGTCTTCATTAACAGTCAACATTCAATTCAAAATCTGAAAAACTTGAATGCTGTAGATACCATCATAGGCAATTTGATCTCCTTATATACTCATGCCCGATAAAGCATGGTCTTATCCGTGGGGTTTTAACAAATTAACATGGACGGTGTTAATTATTAGAAGGGATTAGAGAACATTTTTTTAAATCAGTTGATGAATCTTACTAAATATAACAACAATGGAGGAAGTTAACCAAAAATCTATTCACTCTTAACCTAGAAATTAAAATAAGTATGAACTGTTTGCCGTTTATAGCGTTTGACAAGCGAGACAACTCATATTGCTTTGTTTCGAAGTTGATTGTGAAGAAACAGTTCACCAGAAACGTCTCCTGGAATCGATCGATACATGTATATCTAAAGTCCATCGAATTCCAAGAGAATAAAATATTAATCTGATGAGTTATACTAAAAGATGAGTTTTACATCTCCGAATCAACCGAATTCTCGGGTCTAAATGTTAGGTGTAGAGTCATATGGTTATTCGCCAGACGTCGTCAATTTTTCCCATCTCTTTCATATCGTTCCAATTTACATATACCCTACACTTGTCGCCCCATCGCTGCACAGTGAAATGGACCAGATGTCTGAACTTGATCTGCCGACTGCTAGGTTTTGAAGCCGGTTCTTAAGCCCAGCGCACACAAGCGCAAGTAGTATCTAAAGCGCTTCTGGACCCCCATATAGGGCAGATCACTCTGTTTGAACAATTTCTGGTTATCTCCCCTGATTCGCACATTTCTGCTCCTAAATAGGGGTCCAGATGCCCTTTTTCTACTCATCAAATTAACGTCACTATGACGTCACATCCAATCACGTGACATCCGGGTCACATCCGGGTCACAGGTCACTTCCTGTGACGTCCGGTCACGTGAACAAAAGTGATCTCCCCCTAATATAAGGTGATTAACTAGCGAATTGAAGGCCGGTTTGCTGGGGCGCAGGGCCGCAGGAGGATCCCGACAATATTGCCAGCACTATGCCCAGCATAAATGGCATGTGGGGAACCCTCGTCATAGTCATACAGCGAGAAATTGTATTGGCACGAAAAAATAAATACATGAATCCATGGGAAGTAAGATTTATAGTAATAAAGATAATCTATAGGTGGTGTACGATGTTATTATGATGACTCTAGGATCAGTGCGACCACATGGTCGAGCGTTTATTGTCCGGTATATCTCCGCAAAAAATAAACACACAAAATGGCGGCGCTGGCTGTGGGGATTCCCTTTTGACATCACGACATCGATCGTGCTGCCCTCTAGAGGCAAGGAAGACAACTCTGACTGAGCGAACCCCTACGTTTTGGGGTCCAGGTGGGCCCCTAGTGGTCCGATTGAGGTATGCGCTGTAAACAAAGGGGCATGGGAATGGACGTTTTTGGGGTCGAGCTGGACCACTGTTGGTCCGATTGGGTCGAGTGAGGTGTAATTGTGAAGCATACGTGAGAGAGAAATTGAGTGTGATGTGGAACTGACGTCATTCTGCCCATGCGCAGTACACAAAGTGTATTGAAATAGACGTTTTGGGGCCGATATGGGTCACTCTTGGTCTGATTGGGTCGAGCGAGGTATCAATGTGAAGCAAACGTGATAGAGCATCCGACGGGATGGGTGTGACGTGCAACTGACGTCATTCTGCGCATGCGCATTAGACAAAGTGTATGGTAATAGACTTTTTGGGGCCGATAAGAGCCACTATTGGTCCGATTGGGTCGAGTGAGATATCAATGTGAAGCATACTTGAGGGAGCATCCGACGCGATGGGTGTGACGTGGAACTGACGTCATTCTGCGCATGCGCAGTAGACAAAGGTTATGGAATTAGACGTTTTGGGGCCGAGATGGGCCTCTGGTGGTCCGATTGTGCCGTATGAGGTAGCAATGTGAAGCACTCGTGGGGGTCCATCCAACTGGATGAGTGTATCGTCCGTTTTCACTATTCTGCGCATGCGCAGTCTGGCCGTAGTATAGAAAGCAGCAATTTTGGGGGGGTGAAGGAGGATGTTTTGGGTCGAGAGGGACCATCCGTGGTGGGAGGTGTCAAAGTGAAGTTCTCGTGGTGTAGACCACGATTTGAAGGATGTTCACATCATCTATGATCAGTAGGGGTAGCAGCCAAAGTGGGCATTCTGGGAGTGTGAAAGAAGGTGTTTGGGGTAGAGACGGACCATCCGTGGTCCGAATGTGTCGTGGGAGGTGTCAAAGTCAAGTTCTCATGGTGTATACCGAGGTTTGAGGGATGTTCCCGTCATCTGTGACGTCATTGGTGACGTCATCACTAGGAGTAGTAGCCACTGTGGGCATTTTGGGGGTGTGACAGAAAGTTTTTGGGGTGGAGAAGGACCATCCTTGATCCGAATATGTCGTGGCAGGCGTTAAAGTGAAGTTCTCGGGGAGTAGACAGCGATTTGAGAGATGTTCATGTCATCTGTGACGTCATCAGTAGGAGTAATAGTCAAAGTGAGCATTCTGGGGGTGTGAAAGAAGGTTTTTGGGGTAGAGAGGGACCATCCGTGGTCCGAATGTGTCGTGGGAGGTGTCAAAGTGAAGTTTTCGTGGTGTATACCACGATTTGAGGGATGTTCACGTCATCTGTGACGTCATTGGTGACGTCATCAGTAGGGCTAGTAGCCAAAGTGGGCATTCTGGGGGTGTGAAAGAAGGTGTTTGGGGTAGAGAGGGACCATCCGTGGTCCGAATGTGTCGTGAGAGGTGTCAAAGTGAAGTTCTCGTGGTGTATACCACGATTTGAGGGATGTTCCCGTCATCTGTGACGTCATTGGTGACGTCATCAGTAGGTGTAGTAGCCAAAGTGAGCATTCTGGGGGTGTGAAATCAGGTGTTTGGGGTGGACAGGTACCATCCCTGATCCGAATGTGTCGTGGGAGGTGTTGAAGTGAAGTTCTCGGGTAGTAGACCACGATTTGAGGGATGTTCACGTCATCTATAACGTCATTTTTGACGTCATCAGTAGGAGTAATAGCAAAAGTGAGCATTCTGGGGGTGTGAAAGAAGGTGTTAGGGTTAAAGAGGGACCATCCGTGATCCGAATGGGTCGAGAGAGGTGTCAAAGTGAAGCTCTCGGGGTGTAGACCACCATTTGAGGGATGTTTACGTCATCTGTGACGCCATTGGTGACGTCATCACCCGGAGTAATAGCAAAAGTGCGCATTCTGGGGGTGTGAAGGAAGGTATTTGGGGTAGAGACGGACCCCTATTGGTCCGAATGTGTCGAGTGAGGAGTCAGAGGGAAACTCTCGTGCTGTAGACCACGATTTGAGGGATGTCCAAGCCATCTGTGAAGTCAGTGGTAGGAGTTTAGCCATTGTGGGGGTGTGATCCTAGGTGTTTGAGGTAGAGATGGACCATCCGTTTTCCGAATGGGTCGTGGGAGGTGTCATCTTAAAGCTCTCGTGGGGGAGCATCAGTAGGATTAGTAGCCAAAGTGGGCATTCCGGGGGTGTGAAAGAAGGTGTTTGGGGTAGAGAGGGACCATCCGTGGTCCGAATGTGTCGTGGGAGGTGTCAAAGTGAAGTTCTGGTGGTGTATACCACGATTTGAGGGATGTTTACGTCATCTGTGACGTCATTGGTGAGGTCATCAGTAGGAGTAGTAGCCAAAGTGGGAATTCTGGGGGTGTGACAGAAGGTTTTTTGGGTGGAGAGCGACCATCCTTGATCCGAATGTGTCGTGGGAGGCGTTAAAGTGAAGTTCTCGTGGAGTAGACCACGATTTGAGGGATGTTCACGTCATCTGTGACGTCATTGGTGACGTCATCAGTAGGAGTAGTGGCCAAAGTGGGCATTCTGGGGGTGTGAAAGAAGGTGTTTGGGGTAGAGAGGGACCATCCGTGGTCCGAGTGTGTCGTGAGAGGTGTCAAAGTGAAGTTCTCTTGGTGTATGCCACGATTTGAGGGATGTTCACGTTATCTGTGACGTCATCAGTAGGAGTAGTGGCCAATGTGGGCATTCTGGGGGTGTGAAAGAAGGTGTTTGGGGTAGAGAGGGACCATCCGTGGTCCGAGTGTGTCGTGAGAGGTGTCAAATTGAAGTTCTCTTGGTGTATACCACGATTTGAAGGATGTCCACGTCATCTGTGACGTCATTGATGACGTCATCAGTAGGAGTAGTAGCCAAAGTGTGCATTCTGGGGGTGTGAAAGCAGGTGTTTGGGGTGGAGAGGTACCATCCCTGATCCAAATGTGTCGTGGGAGGTCGGGCAGTAGACCACGATTTGAGGGATGTTCACGTCATCTATGACGTCATTGGTGACGTCATCATTAGGAGTAATAGCAAAAGTGAGCATTCTGGGGGTGTGAAAGAAGGGGTTTGGGGTAGAGAGGGAACCTATTGGTCCGAATGGGTCGAGAGAGGTGTCAAAGTGAAGCTCTCGGGGTGTAGACCACGATTTGAGGGATGTTCACGTCATCTGTGAAGTCATTGGTAGGATTTCAGCCAAAGTGGGCATTTTGGGGGTGTGATCCTATGTGTTTGGGGTAGAGATGGACCATCCGTTTTCCGATTGGGTCGTGCGAGGTGTCATCTTGAAGATCTCGTGGGGGAGCATCAGTAGGATTAGTATGCAAAGTGGGCATTCCGGGGTTGTGAAGGAAAGGGTTTATGGATAGAGAGGGACCATCCGTGGTCCGAATGCGTCGTTTGAGATGTCAAAGTCAAGTCCTCAGTGTGTACACCACGATTTGCGGGATGTTCACGTTATCTATGGCGTCATTGGTGACGTCATCAGTAGGAGTGGTAGCCAAAGTGGGTATTTTGGTGGTGTGATCCTAGATTTTTGGGGTAGAAATGGACCATCCTTGGTCCGAATCGGTCGTGGAGGTGTCATCTTGAAGCTCTCGTGGGGGAGCATTCGACTGGACTAGTGTGTCGTCCGTTTTCATCATTCTGCGCATGAGCAGTCTGGCCGTAGTATAGAAAGCGGGCATTAAGCACAATGTTCACACACACACACACGCGCACACACGCACGCCCAAACACAAGCAAACACACACATACACACATACTCACACACACACCCTCACGCACACACACACACACACACACACACACACCCACACGCAAGCACACGCACGCAAACACGTACACGCACACACGCACACACGCACACACACACACACACACACACAGGTAGCCAGACCGAAGATGGCCCCTTTCAAACGCACTCCATTGCATACATAAAATGGCCGCTTTCGCTACTACTCGTACTGATGGCTTCACAGCTATGACGTGGATATCTCTCAAATCGTGGTCTGTACCACGACAGCTTCGATTTGACACCCTACACACAACCCTTGGATGAGATATAGAACTTCAATCTCTCACATATACCCTTATGCACCTCCAAAATAACCACTTTACTTACTATTGGTAGATTGGTGCGACTTCCAATAAAAACTAGAGCCTATAGGCTTTGGGATGTAATCTACGACTGGATATGCTCATCGTTCATAATAAAAGATTGTTTATATTAGTGGATAATTCTGTTCCTAAATATTTGCGAAATTCAGGGGATATTGCAAATATTGAGATGAGAAGCTTTAGACAGATAGAATCATCACAATGGACCAAACTAGAATGGTCTACAGACAGAAGTGTCGGGTAATGAGCCTAAGCTCCTACCTACACTGAATATGGGTCTCGAACTTGATCTCCATCCCATCATATTGGTCCAATATAATTCTATCGCGTTATGTAGCTTTGCTGCCAATGCAACTACGCGCATACGCCATGTCCGTTACAACACGTGCTGGAAATCAATTATCTTTTGTCAGCGATAGTTTATAAATTTCGGCCAACCACTTGTCGAGACCTATAGTAAAGGCGAAATTTATAATTGAATGAATGGAATGAATGCAAAAGGATGAACGGAATTTGAACGAAATATACCCGAATTGTGAACGAAGTTTGACCGAACCGTTTGACCGGAAAAGTCGCAAAACGGAACGAAATAAACGCGAACGGACCGCAAAATGAACGGAACGAGTGTAAACATTAACGCAATTCGTACTGTAAGTACTTGGGGGAGGGGAGCAATAGGTCGTGAGAGATATCTTTCAAAAAAAGACATCGCTTCTCTCGGGATCTTCTGCTCGAATAAACGACACTCTTGATACTTTCTACATTAATGAAACAGTATTACGCTCTCAGTGAAATGCATGTCTATTTCATTGAAGAATCAGGCATCAGTTTTAGAAAAAAAACCTTTCAAAAAACACCCCGTCTCTCTGCTAATCTCACTATTTTAGACTGACCTACAGTCTATCCGGACATAGAATTAGTTGGTGCCCCTGACCCGTCCATAGGAATCTACAGAGTGTAGCTTAATTCAGCACTGAGAGGGGAAGGACTGTATTGTAATCAGCGTACACGACGGAGGGGCTACAAACTAAGCTGTGATCTGGGAGAGTAAAAGAAAACCACTGGAAAACGAGGCGTTCGATTTTGGCACTAATGCATAAAATTAACATGCCTAGCAACACGGTTTGCCAAGAATAATTTGACGAAAACATTACAAACAAGAGAGCGAGATTAAGTTAGTGATTAAAATAATGCACAATATAGCGTTTCTATTGAACTAAGATGCCTCCTGAAAATAGAATAGGCTCGCAGCATTAGCGAAGTCAAATCACCCGAGAACATCCTCCCTACACCCTTACGCGCGAACTCAGACACTGAAACAAGTAAAACGCTATAAGACAACTTTCTAAGATGTACTCGAGTATTGTAACATATATATTATCAAAGTAACAAGCTCAAGACTGAAAAATAATATCACGAAAATAGGAAATAAAGTCGCTATAAAGGATGAGCTCAAGAACTCTTTCTGTAGGATGTGTACGTTGGTCGGACGGCGGAAGAATATCTTCAAGCTCTCGCAGAGGGCAGATCATGCCTCTATAATGTATCTACTACCGCAGATTACATAAAAACACGCCAGTCCGACTCTACCCCACGAAAGTTTCACTTGGATATCCCAACCGGGCCATTTTGACCAAACTTGGTCCATCTCTACCCCAAATACCCTGCTTCACACCCCCAAAATACCCATTTTGGCTACTACTTCTACTGATGACGTCATCAATGACGTCGCAGGTGATGGGGACATTCCTCAAGTCGTGGTCTATACCAAGAAAACATCAATTTGACACCTCACACGGTGCATTCGGACCACGGATGGATCATCTCTACCCCAAACACCTTCCTTCACACCCCGAAAACGCCACCTTGGCTACTACTCGTACTGATGACGTCACCAGTGACATGGACATCTTCAAGTCGTGGTCTACAAATCGAGAGCTTCATTTTGACACCTCACACGACCCATTCGGACCAGAGATGGTCCCTCAAACACACCCCACGAATCCCCAAAATGCCCGCTTTCTATACTACGGTCAGACTGCGGATGTGCAGAATGATGAAAACGGACGACACACTAGTCCAGTCGAACGCTGCCCCACACGAGCTTCAAGATGACACCTTCCACCACCAATTCGAACCACGGGGTGTCCATCTCTACCCCAAGCACCTTCCTTCACACACCCAGAATGCCCACTTTGGCTACTACTCCTACTGATGACGTCAACAATGACGTCACAGATGACTTGGGCATCCCTCAAATCGTGGTCTACACCACGAGAGCTTCACTTTGACACCTCACTCGACACATTCGGACCAATAGGGGTCCATCTCTACCCGAAACACCTTACTTTACACCCTCAGAATGCCCACTTTGGCTAATACCCCTACTGATGACGTCAACCAAGACGTCACAGATGACGTGGACATCCTTCAAATCTTGGTGTACACCACGAGAATTTCACTTTGACACCTCACCCGACCCATTCGGACTAAGATGGTCACTCTCTACCCTAAACACCTTCCTTCACACCCCAGAATGCCAACTTTGGCTACTACTCCTACTGATGACGTCAGCAATGACGTCACAGATGACAGGAACATCCCTCACATCGTGATCTACAGCCCGAGAACTTCACTTTGACACCTTTCACGACACATTCGGATCACGGATGGTCCCTCTCCACCCCAAACAAACCAGAATGCCCACTTTGATTACTACTCCTACTGATGATGTCACCAAGGACGTCACAGATGACGTGAACATCCCTCAAATCGTGGTCTACATCACGAGAACTTCACGTTGACACCTTCCACGACACATTCGGACCACGGGTGGTCCCTCTCCACCCTAAACACCTTCTTTCACACCCCAGAATAACCACTTTGGCTACTACTCCTACTGATGACGTCACCAATGACCTCATAGATGACGAGAACATCCCTTAACTTGTAGTCTACACTCCGAGAGTTTGACTTTGACACCTCCCACGACCCATTCGGACCACGGCTGGTCACTCTCGACCCCAAACACCTTCCTTCACACCCCCAAAATTGCTGCCTTCTATACTACGGCCAGACCGCGCATGCGCAGAATGATAAAAACGGACGAGACACCCATCCAGTTGGATGGATCCCCACGGGTGCTTCACATTGATACCTCATACGGCATAATAGAAGCACTAGAGGCCCATCTCGGCCCCAAAACGTCTATTTCCATACACTTTGTCTACTGCGCATGCGCAGAATGACGTCAGTTCCACATCACACCCATCGCGTCAGAGGCTCCCTCACGTATGCTTCACATTGATAGTTCACTCGACCCAATCGGACGAATAGTGGCCCATATCGGCCCCAAAACGTCTATTTCCATAAACTTTGTCTACTGCGCATGCGCAGAATGACATCAGTTCCACGTGACACCCATCCCGGCGGATGCTCCCTCGCGTATGCTTCACATTGGTACCTCTCTCGACCCAATCGGAGCAATGGTGGCCCATATCGGCCCAACAACGTCTATTCCCATGTCCCTTTGTCTACTGCGCATGGGCAGAATGACGTCAGTTCCACGTCATACCCATCCCGTTGGATGCTCCCTCACAAGTGTTTCACACTGATACCTCGTACGACTCAATCGGACCACACCTGGACCCCAAAACGTCCACCCCAGCGCTACTTGCCCAATTGCGCATGCGCACAGTGGCCATTTCAAAAAATTTCACGGCTTAACTTCGAGATCCCTCCCACCGTGTTCTACGGGATGAGGCGAAGAAAACAAGATCCCACAACACATACCGCAAATGTCCATGAGTGGTTTCTCACTGGGACCAACATTGTCCACTGAGTCACTATTGGCCTATCCAGGCTTGCCTGGACTTTTAAAAAAAAAATCACCGCTTAGCCTCTAGACCCCTCCCATCGTGTTCTACAGCTCGAGACGAAAAAAACAAAATCCCACACCCCATAGTAAAATCCACAAGAAAAAACATGATCACACCCATACCCCATACAGGCATTCCCTGTATAGATGCTAATGTGCGAATCAGGGGAGATCATCCGGAATTTGCCCCACAGATGGTTTGCCCAGTCACAGTTGTCTTTCTTACCTCCAGAGGGCAGCACGATCGATGTCTTGATGTCAAAAGGAAATCCCCACAGCCAGCGCCGCCATTTTGTGTTTATTTTTTTGCGGAGATATACTGGACAATAAACGCTCGACGCTGTGGTCGCACTGATCCCTGAGTCGTCATAATAACATCACACAGCACTTACAGATTATGTTTATTACTACAGGTCTTACCTCCCATGGATTCATGTACCTATTTTTTTCGTGCCAATACAGTGTCTCGCTGTATGATTATGACGAGGGTTCCTCACTTGACATTTATGCTGGGCATAGTGCTGGCGATATTGTCGGAAACCCTACTGCAGCCCTGCGCCACAGAAGAGCGGCCTTCAATTCGCGAGTGAATCACCTTATATTAGGGGGAGATCACTTTTGTTCACGTGACCGGACGTCACCGGAAGTGGCCTTTGACCCGGGTGTGACCCGGATGTCACGTGATCGGATGTGACGTCAATTTGATAAGTAGTAAAAGGGCATCTGGGCCCCTATTTAGGGGCAGAAATGTGCGAATCAGGGGAGATAACCAGGAATTGTTCAAACAAAGTTATCTGCCCCTAAATGTGGGTGCAGAAGCGCTTTATATACTATTAGCGCATGAAATCGCAAGCAACTAGATATTTGGACGCCGGCTATTTTGGATCCTTGTTCTGCTTTGTCCGCACACGAGGCGACATTGTTGCAACTCTGCATGATATTTGGACTCCGGCGATTTGGATCCTTGTTCTGCTTTGCCGGCACACGAGGCGACAGTGTTGCAACTCTGCATGAGCTATCATCACATGATATCCGCATCGCTATTGATACCTGAAGTTTACCGCACACGAGCAACTTCTGTCGCCGGCGCAATTTTATCCGGAGATTCTGTCGCCGAAATATTAAACATGCTGAAACTTTGGATCCTTTTGCTTGTGACAAAATCTCCTGTTTCTACTTCCCGCACACGAGACGATTTTTGAGATATTCAGTCGCATGCGTTCAAATATCCTGTTGCTTGCGATTTCATGCGCTCGTGTGCGCCGGGCTTAAGACCCTGATTTTAAATCAGCGACATGTAAGATGGGGAGAGTGTTCTTAGATCTGATTGTAATCAGATGTGCTTTCCACTAACGGAGTTATTTGCTGAAAAAAATTAAAGTTGTTTTTGTTCGGATTTATGAGAGGTCCAACCCAGCATGGGTGGATCACTATATATGCAATCGTTCGGATTATAATTTATTCTTTCATCGTTTCAAACTCCAGAATATCAGATTGGAACTTCAAACCTCATTGTCTCCGCTACGATGTTTACAACCGGTAAACAACATTTTCTCAGAATTGCGAGCACCTCTTGTAAATGAGACAAGGCTATTTGGGTTCCAATTTAACATATATTTCAATCTTTACATTTGAATGCATTAGAACAATTCAGCTCATACGAACTTGTCGCTTCCAAAAAATAATATATCAACACTTACCTACGGCAAGTGGGATACAACATACTCTCTTGTAGCCTTGGGCAGGAGCACATAAGTTTGGACTGTATCGTACGTGACCCAGACACGCCTGTATGTGCATACATGTCCCGAGCAGAGTATGGCATTTGCAGTCTGGAAAGACAAACTACCAGTTGTTAAATAGCTGCCTTTTACGATTAGTTATCTAGATAATATGTCTGTAAAGGGGGCATGAAACTGTGTGAAGGTAACATCACAATTGGGCATGTTACTCTCTATCATAACGCCACAACGCGGAAGTGATTGCATCACACACATGCGTTGGTCATTCGCCTTTGAACATTGGTGGAAGTGACGTCATCGCCGGAAGTGATTGTGGAAGTATTCTATTTGTAGTAGGCCAGATGGCTTCTGACAAACGTGACACAACTCAAGACTGATTTACTACAGGTCGGCCATTTTATCTCTCCCCGAGAGCCATTCTCCCCACAGCGCATGCTCCATTTCACAGACTCATTTATCATCCCTGCTTTCAAAAGCGGAAGTTGACCTTTACTAATTTGCTATGACGTATAGAGGAATTACAACACATATAAGGGAAGTGGGAAGAGGTGCCGACATACTGACAGAGCCACATGACTTCACAGTATAGTCTTCAGATTAACCTATTCTAATGCACACACCATGAATCTTAACGATTCGTGATATGTGTTGTATCTCAGGTACGCTTTTATTGTACCTGTTCATGTGGCAAATTGGATGACATGACCACACGGCCCCTAGCACCGGCATAAGCGGTATTAGATACAAATCTAGAGAGCTATGATGGAAATGCTCTGACGACTCGTATATTGGTAATTGGTGAGCTGTGTCGCTGTGACAACTCCAACACTGAGGATTGGTGTTCACGTACCACGTATACGCACGGTTCAGTTTGAATCCGGCCGAACAACTACTTCAGTTTTGCACATGAGCGAATTACTTTTCATATGCTCTGTCCAGATAAACAGGGAAAATAATCTCCAGATAATTCTTTTTAACGCTAGGTCAACAGAGGAATTATGCAGGCTTTTACTGTATAAGATGCCACTTCTGGCGATGTGCGCGCGGCCGGGAATCCTGTTCAAAAATCTGACTGGTGACTGGGGTATTATTAGCCCCCAGCGATGTGGTTGCCCGAGAGCATGGTGTTGTATCCAAAATACAGAACTACAGTCTACAGTCTTCTTTATTCACGATGAAAAGTCACTTTCAATGTCACTGAAAAAAATGCCACAAGAACTTAAGGCAATTAATATTAACTTTATCTGTTTAGCTAGTAGCTGTTCAGTGTCAGAATCTCAAGTGAGATTAAACTGCATAGAGTTACATTACAAAGCGGCCACATTCACAGGGCTATTCAGAGGGGAAGGAGTACATGTAGGCTGTTTGTTGATATGTGCCATAGTGTGGTATCTTGATATCAGAAAGAAATGAATAACACATGTAGATCCAAATAAACTGGGCTATATATTAACTATCGACTGACAACAGATCAACACGCGGTATCTGACTCCCGGAAGTGGTTGATCAGGTCAACTCGCGGGGAGGTCATACGATTACCGTAAACATGTCAATTCATGTAGAGTCACTATACTACATATCCGCCTCCTTAAATTTCCACTTATATAATCGTGCAAAGCAAACTGGTATGTCAAGGAAAATAGTTTGTTGTATTTTAGTGTCCAACGCTTTGAATTCAATAAAATTAACTTATTCCTGTCTTTGGAATATTCAGTCAAATAAACAGAAAATACATTTGCAAAGCAAGCCCATGTAAAATAAACCACTGGAGATTCGGAATGCTTGGTAAAGTCAACAGTAAATCCCACTTCATGAAGTCTATTCTGCTACTGATGAGCAGGTTCATAATAAACCGAACCATGAATGTCCGATCAATCAGGTGTCAAAGTCTTTCAGGTAAGTAAGTTGTTTCCTCTCACGGATAGGGTAACGCCTAGAACTACCAGGGGACGGATTGGAGCTGACTGTAGGGGCACTGACCTCTGGGTCATCAGATTGAACACATGGTTGTGGCGATTCTTGAGCAGTCGCGGTAGGGACGTTTCTCTCTTCTAGAAGCAAGTCTGAATGCCCGTCGAGATTTCTGGTCGTGGTGTAATATTGTCATATCGAGTGGTAATCTGGTCAAAATGTCGTCTAATTTCTCGACCATCCTGGATACAGACTTTGTACGACACAGGTCCTGTGACCTCGCACCCACAGAGTAATTTCTCACTGATACGGATTCGCCTACTGCAAACTGTCTGGCCTTTGTCGTTTGGTCGTGGCTTGCCTTCATTTTGGCCTGCTTTTCGGAGATCTTGTTGGTCAAATTTGGGTGAATGAGATCCAGACGCGAACAGAGACGGCGGTTCATAAGCAGTTCCGCGGGTGATGACCCAGTTGTAGACTGGGGTGCCATCCTATAGGTGAATAGGAATTTCGAAAGTCGGTGATCCAGGTTTTCCCCTTGTATCTTTTTTCAGTCCCGCTTTCACTGTCTGCACTCTCCTCTCAGCCAGTCCGTTGGTCGACGGATGATAAGGGGCGGAAATTGTGAATGCAATACCGTTCTGCCTCAGAATGCGTTGCATTTCCTGGCTGATGAAGCAGCTTCCATTATCTGAAATGAACAGTTCTGGTAATCCGTGCACCGCAAACATTTCACGGAGCTTCCTCGTCGTTGCTCCTGATGTTGTCGATGGGACCCGAACAGCCTCAATCCACTTGAAGTAAGCATCCAACATGATGAGTATCATGCTTCCCTCGAATTCAGCATAGTCTACATGTATTCGTCTCCACGGCTGAGTAGGGGTTTCCCGTGGGTGCAAGGGAGCCTTGGCTGGTGCGTTTTATATCTCTTGACATTTTGCACACCCTCGGACGCGGTTCTCCACATCGGTGTCCATTCCTGGCCACCATATGTAACTACAAGCTAAGCTCTTTGTGCGCCATATGCCCTGGTGCGTCAAATGTAATTCATACATGATGTGATCTCTAGCTTTTGGGGGAATGATTACCCGAGCGCCCCAAAGGACACAGTTGTCCTTAACACTGACTTCTGTTCTCCTTCTGTGGTACGGCATCATGTCAGGATCCACAATGTTTTGCGGCCAGCCACTCAAGATATACTCCCTCACATTAGAAAGTATTGGGTCCTGAGATTACAAGCGTCTAGTCCGTCATTCATAATCCAGCCGTCGTCCATTAGAGAATATCCGCGTCCATAATCCAAAGACCTATTCCATTTTCCATATAACAGTATTAGCCCCAAATTCAAAAAGACAATCATAGTATACATAAACATAGGCTTGTTTCCTGCAAGAGAGAAGCGGTCAACAGTTTTCAATGATGCCGGCAAGACATCATGATGTTCCAAAAATATCAAATCCGTATCGCTGATCAGTATTCTTAATCCATAATATTCGTTATAGAATCGTCATCTAAAAAAAGATGTATCTCAGTCACGCTTTGATTGTGACTGTTCATATGAGTACCATGAGGATCTTGAAGTACATGGGTTCATACGGCCCCTAGTCCCGGGTTAAGCGGAATTAGACACAAGTTACCAAACGTAGCGCCATAGATCTTGCACGCTACGTTCGTATTTTGCTATCAGCATGCGATATGTATCGCCAAATTTGAGAAACTTTGAGTGTAGGCGCTTGGTGGAATAGCCCTGTTTTTAAGTTTCTGCACCAATGTTTTGTGACGTTGATTAAAATCGTCATATTTAACACAGGATCTAGCAAATGCTACTAAGCGAGATATGTATACGCCATATGCAGGTCCCACTGGAATATTACTGTCCAGAAAGGGATAGTTTACGATGTCGAAATTGTAATCATCTCTTTTGTCATAAAGTCGCCGAGAGAGAATGCCCGCTTCATTTTTATAGAGATATAGATCTAAATATGATGTGCCTGTAGGGCTGTCTGTAGTTTCCTTCAAATCCAGTGAAGGTGGATATATATCCTTCTCTGCGTCATTTATATAGCGATTATCCACAGCGAGAAGATCGTCTATATAGCGTTTGGTGAATGAGAAGGAACGCGCTTTGAATGGGTCGGTTTTGAGAGCGCCTGCATATAGTCATATTCATAAGAGAACAGATACAGGTCAGCCAACAGGGATGCACAATTATTACCCATTGGAATACCTATATGCTGCTGATATATTGTGTTGCCAAATTTCACATAGATATTTTTAATGAGAAATTCAAACAACTCTATAAACAAAGAAACATCCCATGAATGATATCTCTTGTATGTAGAAGAGCTAAAGAATGCTTTATGGCTTCTGACATTAATATATCTACGATCAGTTTTCTTGAACACAGATACTATTAATGAACTTAGACGGTCAATAAGGTCCTGATGAGGGATTGTAGTATAGTGATCTGTTGTCCTTAACACTGAGTTCTGTTCTCCTTCTGTGGTACGGCATCATGTCAGGATCCACAATGTTTTGCGGCCAGCGACTCAAGATATACTCCCTCACATTAGAAAGGATTGGGTCGTGAGCTGTCATCTGTTGGATCTGCTTCGACGTGATCGGGGCGGTGTCTAGTTCTTCCAATAACAGAACGAAGTCTTCGGATTCCCTCTCAAACTTTGACGGTTTGTCTTTCACGGGCAACCCACTCAAGCCATCTGCATTTCCATCTTGTAGGCCTGGTTCATAGACCAGTTTGTACTCATAGGCACGTAGCAGGATAGCCCAACGTGTGATTCCAGGGGGATACTATGTTTGGAACACCTTTTCCCTCGCTAAACAGACCCAATAATGGCTTATGATCTGTGTATATAGTGTATGTTCTACCATATAGATACTTGTGAAGTTTCTTAACTCCAAAGATCACGACAGATCTGTCCTTGTCCAACTGTGAATAATGGCGTTCTGCGTTTGTCAAGGTACGCGATGTGAAGCTAATAGGTTTTTCAGAACCGTCTTCCATTACGTGAGAGAGAACTGCTCCAACGTCATAGGGCGAGGCGTCACAGCTTAGTATGAGCTCTTTTGTGGGGCCATAATGAACCAAGAGTGTGTTTGAATGGAGCAGTCTCTTGGTTTCCTCAAATGCCGCCTGGTGCCTGTTTCCCCACCTCCAGGTTACATTCCTTTGCAGCAGTTCGTGCAGTGGTGCCAGCACCGTCGAGACAGCTGGTAGAAATTTGTGGTAATAATTCAAGATGCCTAGAAAGGCTTTCAGTTCTGTCACACACGTTGGCGCTGGTGCATCCGCGATGGCACGCATCTTTTCTTCCAGACGGTTGATACCCTCAGCATCAATCCTATGACCGAGATAGGTCAATTCAGGCATCTGGAAAATGGTTTTATTTGCTTCAATCGAAACCCTGCTTCCTCTAATCTGGTGAGGATAGGTTCCAAGTTCCGGTGATGCTCGGCGACCGTTCTTCCTGTGACTATGATGTCATCGATGAACACCGCAACACCAGGGATATCCTGAAGTAATGCTTCCATGGTTCGCTGAAATACGGCTGGTGCCGATGATACCGCATATGGGGGCCCGTTGTATCTGAACAGCCCCGTTTGGGTGTTTATGGTGAGTATCTCCTTTGACTCCTCATCCATGAGCAACTGGCTGTAGGCATGGCTCAGGTTCAACTTAGAAAATGTTTTCCCACCTTCAAAGTTTGGTAGGGTGTACTGTTCTAGGTAAGAAGCTGTATTCATCGTGAGCTTATAGTCAACGCAGGTCCTCACACTACCATCTGGTTTCGAGATGGGGACAATGGGAGTAGCCCATTGTGAGAATTTCACTGGCTCGATGACGCCTTCATCTTGGAGTCTTTGTAACTCCTCCTCCACTTTTTGCTTCTGGGCAAAAGGAACCGGACCGGCTTATAAAATTTAGGCGGCACAGACTTGTCAATGTGAATATGAGCTTATATTCCCCATAAGGTGCCAGTCTCTTCTTTAAACAGGGACTGGTGTCTGTTCAAGATATGAGGAAGAGTAAGTTCAGCCTGCTCTCTCAGAACCCCCCATTGTAGGTAATTTCTGAAGCTCTCCCAAATCGATTGGCAGTTGGTCAATCCAGTTCCGACCTACAAGGCATGGCCCCCTTCCCTTGACTACCTCCAGAGGAAGGGACTTTTCCAATCCATCGTATTGGACAGTGACTATCTGACGGCCAAAATCTGTAATTTCTCTCCTACATAAGTTTAAAGTTTCACTGGGCTGTGGTCCAATTCCATGGTGATCTCTGTCAGTTTACTGAAATTCTCTTCATTCATTATTGTGAAAGGGCAACCTGTATCTACCTCCCACTTGGTGGATTTGCCATTCACCAATATTTCCACATTGTAAGCCGAATCCAGGCTGAATTCACGTAGGCAATATTCCTGTGTTACGATATCCGCATGTCTAAATGCCATCAAAGAAAATAAATATTAAGGATCATCATCTGCATTATCGCTATCATCCTCCTCTGCTTGAGAAAGGTGATGGGCCTTGCCTGCCGATATGCGCATTCGACATGCTTTGCGAATGTGACCGATTCGTTTGCAATGGTGGCAAGTTTCCTGAATGGCCCAACAGGAATCTGGAGAATGTGACCCTAAACAACTATAACAAGGTTTTTAGTCTTGGGACTCTGATTGCTTCTTTGATGCAGTCTGTGGATAAGAATTCCAGGTATTCTTATTCTGTCCTACTTTTGTGAATTTCTTAGACTTCTTTTCTTGCTGGAACTTGCTTACAGTTGCTGCAGTAGTGCTACCCTGTTGTAATTCTTGACTGTTTTTATTGGTTGTCTCCATTGCCATTCCAATTTTCATGGCATTCTCAAAGGTGAGTGTCTTTTCCTTGAGTAATTTCCGTTGAATGGCCTGGTCCTGTACTCCTACAACGAGCCTTTCATGAAACATAATATCCAATGTGTCTCCAATGTCACAGTTCTCTGGCATCTGTCTCAATGATGCCACAAAAGCCTGAATTGTCTCTTTAGTTTTTTGTGTTCTGGTATGAAATTTATATTTTTGTACAATTTCACTGGACAGGGGTGTAAAGTGATCTTTCACTAATTTTACCACGACATCAAATGCCTATGTTGCTGGGGCGTCCGGCTGGCAAAAGTTCTTTATCAAGCTGTAAGTTCTGGTACCTACAGATGAAAAGAGAACAGCACGCTTCTTTGTAGCGTTTGTAATCTGATTGGCCTCAAAAAACTGTCCTAGAACTTCACAATAATCCTCACAGGTTTGGGCTTGCGAATCAAATTGATTTACCGTCCCAATCAATGCCATGGTGACTTTTCTTTAATAGGTTTACGGTAATGGAAATTGTATACTGAAGTTCGCACAATACTGTTCAAATACGTCCCAGCACACTCAGAAATTCTGTTATTTATGACTGAGTATTACGAAATGTTTATCCAGTTCAGGAATGTCATAAATAGTTATTTCACTGCCAAAACTCACAGTTTTGAGCAACTTCTGTGCGTTCCACTGTTGTGCCGCTTCTGATTATGCCGATAATAAATTTCGCTTGTGTATAATTTTCTGCACACAAAATGTTATTTTGGTGAAGTCAAATGGTTCGAATACTCCCTCCTCGACAAAATGTGGTATCTTGATATCAGAAAGAAAGGAATAACACATGTAGATCCAAATAAACTGGGCTCTGTATTAACTATCGACTGACAACAGATCAACACGCGGTATCTGACCCCCGGAAGTGGTTGGTCAGGTCAACTCGCGGGGAGGTAATACAATTACCGTGAACATGTCAATTCATGTAGAGTCACTATACTACACATAGTAATGGGCGTTGTACCATTCACAGGAGTATGTGTGTCGATTTTGGTGGGGGAATATGGCACTGGGGTAAAGTGTCGTCCATTTCGTCTCATCTCGTCTCAACGTGGTGTCGGGCCGATGCCGACAACGATACCCGACTTTCGCTTTTGGAGGGGTTCTTGTAGCCACATTTTTTCACCCAGGTTAAGGTGAGATAGAGGGTGAACATGATATCTCTTGTTTAGTTACGTGCCTGCGCTGCTTTCATCTTGCCCTCTCGTTCAGGCAATAGGGTGAGATTTGGTAACTTCGGCTTCAGTTGTGAAGGCATAGTTGGCACGGTTGTTCGCAGTTTTCTGCCCATGAGTATCTCTGATGGAATGTGTTCATTCTGTAGGGGTGTCGAGCGATACACTAGCAAGGCCAGGTATGAGTCTGAGGATTTGCGAAGCATGGTTTTCTATGATGACCGAGAAGGGCCCTCGTGGGTTTGGCATTAGAACATGAAATCCAAAAGGCGAAAATGCGAAGTTACGATGCGATACGCGAAGTTACGATGCGAAGATGCGAAGTTACGATGCCAAGCGCGAAGTTAAGATGCGAAGATGAAAAAAAGGCGCAGATGCGAAGTTACGATGCGATGCGCGAAGTTGCGACGCGAAGATAGAAAAAGGCGAAGATGCGAAGTTACGTTGCGATGCGCGAAGGTACGATGCGAAGATACGAAATTACGACGCGAAGATTCGAATTTACGATGCGAAGAGCGAAGACGTGAAGTTACGATGCGAAGACGCGAAGATGCGCAGATGCGATGCGAAGATGCGAAGCGCAAAGATGCGAAGTTACGACGCGAAGATTTGAAGTTACGATGCGAAGAGCGAAGACGCGAAGTTACGAGGCGAAGATGCGAAGCGCGAAGATGCGAAGTTACGATGCGAAGATGCGAAGTTACGATGAAAAACGTCGAAACTGATACTGCTCATTAAGAAGTGTAATCATATTCTTCACGTTCATCATCGTCTAAATTACTTTGTTAAGAAATTCTATAGACAAATGCACTGCGATCCTGATAATGATTTTGCCAATCAAACTATTTCCTTTCGAAACGGATGGATGGGAACTGGCACCTCGTCCATACAGCAGCTGATATATTAGAGTAGTGAAGAAAGGCTAAAATCACCCATAATTGAGGGGCGCCTTTGGGTGGGACGCCTGACGCCTGCCTGGGTCCTACGAAAACTCGGACTAACGCATTGACGTATTGGTGTATGCCCACTGAAAAAATTGTGAATCCTCCCATTTCAGCCTCGATATCGTCCACATGTATTTCAATATCCCCAGAGACAATGCGGACCAAAATGTCGGATCCACTTCTTCGACGGGTCTGTCGTCCTCAATCGAGCTCTTGCTTTTCTGAGAGGAGCTGACAGTGTCCGCAGTAGTATAGTAATCGTAAATTGAGGCCCATTTTTCGCAACGCCCCTGGCGGCACAAGCCCGCGTTAGGGGGAAACAACTCCGGGCTGCTACTTCCGGTTCCGGTCACTTTCGGTCACGTGACTGGAACCGGCGGTACCAGCCTGAAAAAAACAATGTGCTCCTATTTATAGGGAGAATTTTCTTTTGTAACAAAAATATGACTACATTTTGACGAACTATAAATTTCAATTTCGCAACTGACCATCATAATCGTTCCCAGGCTGATATATATTTTCGCATGTAAACATCACACATCCTTTATGACAGATACATAGTACCATATGATAATGATATGTGAGAAAAACAAAACAAAATCAACACTTTGTTAGGAAGCGCTAGCAGACGACACCGTTTTTTTGTTTTTTATTTCATGACGGCAGGTCATGGTGTTTGTACGCAGATCGATGTATTCGTGTGTAAGATTCGTGCTCTACAAATATTTCTCCTAACAAAATCAAGAAATGCGTAAGAAAAATAGACCTAACCATGACTGGAAGGAAGATCAACTTGTTCGACTGCACCAAATGTTTTAAGATTTCGCGTTATCTTGGTTGTGACAAGAAGGAATGTTTCGGGAAGTTGGTCGGAACTGACACTGGATCGGAACTGGCGACGTGGCTGTATTGAAACATTTGCACAGCTCATTCATTTCCATAATAAAGAAAACAGGATCGTTAATTCGACTGCAGAGACAAATTTCTCTTTCCCTTCAAATTAAGTGGAGATTATTGCTTTGGTCGACGAAAAGCCTTATTTTAATATATCTGAGAAAACAACGCTACATTGAATGCCAAAATGCTTATATTGTGTAACTTGCTGTATCGCAATGGCTCTTCCTCAAAACAGTGGACACGTTTTTGACTATACTACATTCATATACACAGCTAACAGTAATGTCCTGTCCACACCTGGATCTAATTCAATATAGTTTGACCATTCCACCGACGAAACTGTTCAGTTGAACATAGCATGTCAAGAATGGTTCGAGAGAATATAGAGCACTATCAGGTGTCTGGTTTTATTTCAAAAAGAAAGAAAAGGTAGATATGAGCTCTTACTTTACTTTTTATCAGATAATCGGGTACGTTGCAGTTCCTGTATTTCATATTTAGAATAAACGTAAGTAGTATACAGCAAGCATATAGACTCTCATTGACCTGGCGTAAGAATCTGGCGTCGAGGTCAAGTGCATTATAGTACCGGCAAATACCGGCAAAAGAGTGCACCGTCTCAAAAAGGACGCCATCTCATGTGGAGGTCATGTGATGGTCAAGTGCATGGGGCATGTATTCCTCCGCAGTGATGTGGTCTGGCGGCCTCCGCAGACAGAAAGTAGTCCCCAGACTTAAAATACGCTGCATGGACCGATTGGGTCGAGTGAGGTGTCAAAGTGAAGCGCTCCTCCAGGACCATATGGAATGCATGTACTGACTTGTATCTGGGTTTTTTCCATCATGCGGCGGTCACGTGATTAGGAATGCATGTACTGACTTGTTTGCCGTCCATTCATTTGAGTCGGGGACTTGGGGTCCCTACGGAAGGATTTTGCAAGTCATGGGTGGGTGTATGTAAAATGAGGATTTGTATCGAAAATATAAAAAGCGGAACACTGACTTTACCCCTACAATAGAGGAAACACGCTCAGCCCCAACGTGAGTGTCGAACTCAGTCCTACCCTACAGCAAATGCTGGGTCTCAATCTACAGGGGTACGCTGGCCCCACCGGCGAGAGAGCCCACATCCCGATGGACATGCGTGGTGGTATGTATGGCCTGTACATCTACTCGGACGTGGTCGATGCACACATTGTCGGCGACAGCAACGTACCTCTACTGCGCGTCTGCCCGGTGATAGGCAAGTATGGAGCTCAAGTCACCCACAGTTTCAGGCATACCGTGTATCTACCGGTCAGTCAGACCGATATTAGCTCCATCGTCATCGATATAAGAGACGACATCGGTCAACCGATTGCATTCGAGCGTGGGAAAGTGGTGCTGACACTTCATTTCCGTCAAGTCCGAGCGGTTCACTTTGTATAATGAAGGTGCCTTATCAATGCCATACAGCCAGTTACGTCGATCATTACACCAAACAGGCCGGGGGTAGCTTTCCTGTCTTTGCAGGTACACGCATGCAACGACGACATGGGCTGGGGAACATACTCGGGAGCATCGTCAAAACGTTCCTCCCCTTGGTGACGCGTGGGGTCAAAGCGATCGGCAAACAAGCGGTACGCAGTGGACTGCAAGTCGCGGGTGATGTCTTGGGCGGTGCGGCGCCCAAAGAAGCACTGAAACGTCGAATTGAATTGAATTCACCATCACCAACGCAGATACGACCTACCTGGATTTAGCCCATACGTACCTATATGTGAAAGCTAAAATCACCAATAAAGATGGGTCAGTCCTCAAAGCAGATGCACCCGTGGGTCCAGTGAATCTCTGGCTTCATTCGCTATTCCAGCAAGTGGATATAGCCCTCAGTGATAAACTGGTGAGCGCCTCGACGAACACGTACCCGTTCCGAGCCTACATCGAAACACTGTTATCCTACGGGCGTGACGCTAAAAAGTCGTATTTGACTACCGAGATACCCCAGGCAAGATGGAAGCGAGTCCTGATAATGACGGCTACACGGAGAGAGTGGATTTCACAGCAGAGAGTCAATCGGTCGATATGATGGGACGTCTGCATGCGGACTTATTCATGCAGGACCGATACCTCTTGAATGGAGTACCTGTCAAAATACGACTAGTGCGCGCAACGCCTGCGTTTGCCTTGATGGCCCCGAGTGAGGACCTCGAGTATAACATTGTCATCCAAGAGGCAAGTCTGTTTGTACGCAAAGTGAAACTGAGCCCAGGTGTACAGTTGGGGCACATCAGAGCCTTGGAGAAAAAACCAGCCCAGTACCCGATTCGACGAGTACAGACCAAGGTCTTTTCCGTTCCTAAAGGCAATATGATTGTCAATCAAGAAAACCTGTTCCTGGGGGATTTGCCCAAGCGTTTAACCCTAGCCTGTGTGGAGAACGTCAGTTATAATGGTACTCTCTCGAGGAATCCGTTCAACCTAAAAGCGTTCAACATCAATTTCGTGGCCCTGCATGTGGATGGCCAACAGGTACCGACACGACCTTTACAACCTAATTTCGGAACGGACAATTACATCCGGAGCTATCTGAACCTCTTCACAGACACTGGACAAATCAACCAAGACGAGGGAAATATAATCAGTCGAGACGATTTCGGCAAAGGGTACACCTTGTTTTGTTTCGATCTGACTCCCACCTTAGACAACGATCATCAACTGAGTCTCGTCAAGAAAGGCAACTTACGCTTGGAACTGCATTTCGGGACACCTTTACCGAAAACCATCAATGTGATTTGCTACGCTGAGTTTGACAACATTATTCAAATCGATAAAAGCCGTAACGTCCTGTGTGACTTTGCCACCTAACATGGATACAGACCAGATACGAATGATCCAGGGACACGCATGGTCTTTCAAGGAGTGTTCGCCTGAGACGTGTTCCCATTAGACCGTGTGTATCCTGCTGCTTACGTCCTGAATACAGACCCGATGGATCGACCCGGTCAACACTGGGTGGCCGTGTACTTGACAGAAGAGCAGGGCGAATACTTTGACCCGTACGGCCTACCACCCCTCCATTCCGATTTAACAGACTTCATGGATCAAGGCACAGAGACGTGGTGTTGGAATACCAAAACGTTGCAAAGCCTGACCAGTAGTGTGTGCGGACAATATTGCTTGTTTTACATGTACCATCGATGTCGGGGACATTCCATGCAGACGATCGTCCACATGTTTGACGAGTACCCCAAGGCCGAGGACCGAGATGTACTCGTATATGACTGGGTCGCCCATCATTGCAATGTACAAGTCCCGTTCTGGGCTTGAATTCTTTCAATGTACAAGCCCCCTCTGTTCTGGGCTTCAGTTCTTTCAATGTACAAGCCCTCTGTTCTGGGCTTCAGTTTTTTCACGTGGTTGTTCTCACGTTGTTGTTGTTCACTGAATAAAAAAATGAGATCTCACCAAAAAAAACACCCTGTCTTGTGTGTTTTCTGTGTAAGCAAGAATGCCCGATGTGGGGATTCAGTCAATAAATAGCCAATCAGTGGCCTAGGATAATTCGCGCACTTCCGGTGATGTCGCGCACTTCCGGATAACCCGCGCGCGCGCTGCGGCCGGGCCGGACCGGGCCGGGCAGGGCCGGGCCGGGCCGGGCCGGGCCGGGCAGGGCCGGGCCGTGCCGGGCCGGATGTTGAAAAGGTCCTGGATGTTGGAGAGGTCCCGGATGTTCTAGTACATGCATTCCATACGTCTAAGGTCTAAGGCAAAAATAGAACTCTTCCGTGGTCGGGATCAAATGTAACCCATCAATACCCAGAAAACCAACATAGGTGTTAAGACCTTGATATAACCTGCCCGCAGCATGGTTAGTACGAATGTTTCCCTTGCGGTGTTGTTGTTCAATAAAAAACTTCATGAAAACCCAAGTAAAGTTCGAATATTTATTAACGTGAACAAGTAAACAAGAATGTATATACAAGTATATAAGAACGGGAAACTGGTGCAAACAAGAATTAAGGTGGACACGTATATAGAGAGAAGTCACAGTGGAATATAGTTCACAGACAAAGTCATCGAACTGCCGTATATAGAGTACTAATTCAAAAGAATGGAGTTCACAAACAAATTCATGGTGCAATGTATATAGAGAGTAATTTAGAGTCCAAATATGTATGTCCATTAGAATTCACAAGTCCGGGTATACCGTCAAAGACAATATATGTAGTGTTCACAAGTCCAGGTACGTCGTACTGACTCCATCGGGAAGGACTTTGCGTTTCGGGTAGAAAAATGTGAACGCATCTCGTTTCTGGATGTACGTTCGCATCTGGTGGTCGACGACCCGGAAACCTCGGTTAGTGCCACTCGCACTGGTCTGGCTTTTGAGCACGTCCAGGTAGAGGGCTTTGTCGATGGCCGGGTCACGCCGGTTGACGCCTTTGCAACTAAACTTGTTGTTTCCATCTCCACCGTAACAGAAGTATGTTTTGGACGACAGGGCGATCATGGCATCTCCACTCCACTCTAGCTTAAAGAGGCCTGGAGTCCGCTTGTCGTACTGGTAATGGTCACGTCGAGGTAGCCACTGGTCCCGTTCTGCCTCATTGCGCACGTAATTCAGGTTTGACGAGTGACTCCCAATCCGCATTAGAGACGGCCATATAGGCAGAGTCCGTGTCCATCTCCATGAGTTGCCAATCGGATGGGTCGAAATACACACCCATGAAATCATATAAAAAGTGGAGCATCCTCAGCTTGGCCACCTGGTATACCATGCATCCAATTTGGAGGGGTAGGTTGTAACGAATGGTCTTTTTGGCTGAAGTGACTTCATACGTATCGTCATCGATGACGTCGACGGACCGAAACAGAGGCGAGTTGATCTTTTTGCGCGCTTGTGGCATAGTACAGATATTGACGTTGACGTGCTTGTCTTGGTTGGTCACCGTTTTCCCATAATAGCCATTGCCCGTAAGCTTCCAGGATTCGCCGATAATGGCCTTACTGGGATCTTGATCGCCTTGACGACGGGCAGACGTCACGGTATGGGCATTCCGCGCAAAACAGGCGTTGGGTATATACTGTATCACTTGGTACACGCGCGTCGCTTCGAGGCCATGGCTCATGTACCACTGTAGTAGCGGGGTACCAAGCAAGATTTTCTCTCCCCACATGCTCCCAATCAGCGTTCGACGAGGTTGTTGAAGTACGTCTTGTTCCTCAGCATAGGCGCCCATGGTCTCTCCAATGTCAACCCGACTCACCAGCGTGTTCTTGAAAATAGGCGGGCACTGGGCGAATCGTGGCTTGAGATTGTCGGGAACATGGAGGTCGCATTCCACAAACCCATACAGGGCCCCGGAACGTACGGCGTCGAAAAGCTGTGGCAGGGTCAGGAGTGGTCGGCGACTGAGGGGGTACTCGCGCGCTTTGAGGAAGTCGCGTAAGTGTGGGAGGGCCTGGCACATGATGTGAAATTCACACTCCCACGGTTTGATAAGATCGTACCCCAACTCTTTGATGTAATCTCCATTCTCCACCACTTCTGCCCGTAGTTCTTTTGCCGATTTCCCACGTCGTTCGTTGAAACGTCCAGCGCTGAAATGACATTGGTGGCCGTGCCAATAGCATCCATAAAACTGGAATACGGTGGGCTTATTGTGGATAATAGCAAACCCATCGACGGGGAGTCGTCGATCTCCTATCCGCTTCTCTGTGGCGTTGGTTTGGTGTCGTATATAAATTCCCCGTCGATAGGCTTCCCAGCCCAACCACTGGTCAGCGAGATGCTTGTACGGCGTACGTTGAGATGTGAATTACCGGCCGTCCGCCAACCAGCGCGTATAATGACCGCTGGGCATGGGTTGGGCGAGAGACCACAGATACAGGGCATTGGCATCGAATCCAATGATTTTGGCACAGGGTTTCCCACTTGGAAGGGTGGTGACGTCTTTCTCGTGGTAGCGATGAAAAATAAGGCTGGGCCCACCGACGATGTTCTGCTTTAAGCAATCATACATGTCCTCGTCTTTTTGTTGTATCAACGAAAAGTAGGTAGGACAATCTTGAAAAAGTTGGCGAAGCGCGAGACCCGGTAAACTCAAGCACTCCTTGAATATGTCGACGTGCATTTGATGCCGGAACAGTTGAACCATTTTCTCGGCCGCTTCGAGGAAGGGAAGCACATCTAAGTTGTTGTACCATATGAGGAAATCTCGCAAGGTCTGCATATGTTGGTCGTTCCATACCTGCTGTAGTTCCCGGTACGTGTCTTCCGAACATTCCATCTGCTTCAGATCGTCAAAGAAAGCGTCCCGGGATGGCAACTGTGTTTCTTCCAAGCGGTCGAGCGTCGACATATAGGTGTAAGGGAACCTCCCTTTGGTTTGTGCACAGTCATAGGCCTTCACCCACTGATCGTAGCTGTAACTGGGAGCTAAGTAGTTGCGTACATCCAGGAAATGGAGTGATGTGGTGGTGAGGGCCATGTGGTTATTGATCTTTTTGATGACGGACTTGATGGTATTGGACTGGGCCAAGTAAGGGTAGAGAAATTCCTTCACCACGTTGAGATCGTATCGACCCGAGTTGAAGCCGAGCACGGGTAACTGGCCTAAGTATTCCAGGAAGCGGGTTTTCAATTTCTCCGCATACGGCTTCGGTAAAGGTACATCCTGCGGTTGAATTTATCTGACTCCTCGGTCGCCGACTCCGTCTCTGACTCTTCATCTTCGCTGAACGATACACCAAGTGTAGGCATCCGGTCGTCGAGTTGGTCCAGTACGTCCTGGAACTTGGACACCAATAATTCTGTACTAGCCGCACTGACTTCCTCTAAATACACCATCATCCGGGTAATCAACTCATGGGAGTCGCCGGTGGACACGAAACAGACGGGCGCAGCGTCATAGCCGGGCACGTTGGTGGAAATGCTGACACTCAGGGGAATATGGCGCTGTGTCCACTGCGTTTTCGCCGAGGCCGCTTCCATCGGTTCCAAAATCGCCTCGAAATCATAACATGCCCGGTATGGAAAATAACGATGCTCTTCCGGTATGACAATTCCTTCATCAGCCAGTTCCTCGAAGATGGTGGGCGTGTTATGGTACACGCCGCCAGGAAATTTCCGTTTCACACTGTTGTCACAAATCTTCTCGTGCCGATGTAAATCACGAAGTGAGTGGTGAAACACCCGATGGCATTGAGCACAACTGTAGGACTTGGTGTACAGACTCATATCGTAGATCAGGGAAAAATGATTCACCCCGCCGTCGTCGAAGATATTGACTTTCATGGTGGAGGCATACCGTTCTGTTGACCGATGAACCAATTCAGCCACAAATGTGTCGTCATCCTCCCGTAGTAAACGGTACACAAATATATTGACGCTGAACAGTGATTCTACGACATCCAAATACTTGAACGGGACTCCCCGGAACTGCCGCGCGTCCAGGTCTTGTTCCTCTAAATACTGTTTCCAATAGATAGTCGCCCTTCTATCACAATTCTCGTGATCACATTCGTCCAAATGAACCGCCAAACAGCGAAACAGACATTTCTGGTCTTTGTAGGGGCCATGTGCGCCTCTCGTTAACGCATACCGTCCTTTTCGACGGAGTAGCCAAGGAGGAAGAATGACAGGAGCACCGATGGGGAGATCTCTCAATTTGGTCACGAAAAATGTCACGTTGGTGACCATTTCCACAATCCATTTGGTGTTGGGACGTTGCAACCGCGCCCATTCCAACGGATCCAACTACTCGATGAGTGGTTCCAGTGACGCACGATTGGTGATGGTGAAGGGTTGATCAAACACATGACTGTTATTGCTGGGATAGAAATACCGCAGTTGATCCGTCTCTTTGTGCCGTAAGATGTACCCGAATGTCATATTCAACTTGAAAGCTGTAACTTGGTCTGTAAAAATGTTCTCGGCATAGTTAGAAAGATACGTGAGGTCCTGTAGTCGAAAATTATACAAGTCCAGTATCGGCCGATGACGGTGGAAACAACGGCGGATGGTGTTCCAGTGACGCCGATAAATTTCATTCACAGGGTGGTCTTCGGGCAAGGCGTCAGCGGGAGGCACAGCTGGATCCTCAGGAAAGTCTTGTTCTCCTCTCACATTGTCACGCGCCAAGGGAGATCTTGATCGGTCACGTCTCATCCTGGTCGTATATACTCCTGTAAAATAGAGCAGATTTTGACTTTAACACAATGAATCGGTCACGAATTCTTAACGTATTTCTTTGGAGGGGTAAGGTCAATAGGGCTCGACATGCGCTTTTTATACTACTAAAATGCGAAGATACACCTCTTCGTTGCCAGGTCAATAGGGCTCGAAATGCGCTTTTTATACTACTAAAATATGAAGACTGATACATCTCTCCGTTGCCAGGTCAATAGGGTTTGAAATGCGTTTTTTATACTACTACATGTTACTGTTACTATCCTCTGCGCCGCAAGGTGAATTCCACCAGCTC